>CM052202.1:7886588-7917198 GCA_028455805.1 Lasioglossum figueresi | reverse complement strand
TCCAGGCCTATCAAACATATTAAGAAAGAAGATGAATTTCAATTTTATTCCAGATTGTTGCAATTCAGCTAAAAAAATTTATTTTGCATAAACACCCGCTCGCTGTCTACTAATAACAAATCCACAATTAAAAGAAAAAATTATTTTACTCTCATATCTAACATAACAACTCCAGGCCTATCAAACGTATTAAGAAAGAAGATGAATTTCAATTTTACTCCAGATTGTCGCATTACAGCTAGTACATTTTTCTTTTACATAAAGATCGGCTGTCTACTAACAAATTCACAATTAAAAGAAAAATCCTTTTACTCTCACATGTGAGATAACAATTGTAAAAAAAATTCACGTCTAATAATGCGAAACCCTCGACTTGTTTGATGAAATCCATTTTGCCAAGGTTAGTATCCCCATTATGAATCTGCCGGGTCATAAACAATCAATAACAGCGACCTCCCGCTGCTATCACTTGTCTTCGAATTTGTGCAAATTGAAACTCGCAGCATTATCATAGTACCAGTTTGCCGTACGATGTATCATAGGGAAGCATTGGTTGCTCATCGCGAGGCTTGTAGAATTAAAGTAACAAGAAACCCGTGGTACGTCGAGGGGCAACGAGGAAAGAATACTTTACGCGGGCAGCGACCGAAACATCGTCTTATTCGACTAACATCGACGTTCTCCAGCGGCGTTCCAGCACTTTCACGTTCCATCGAAGGTATCACGGCCGTGTATATGCAAAGGCGGCCCCCGTCTTTCAGCTATTTCTAGAACAGTGTTCGCACGACCTTGCGCGGCTCACAACGGTCTCGTTGTTTTCACCTCGTCACCGTGGGCCGCGACTTTAATTCAATTTCTGCTTTGAAAGGAACGGCGACCCATTGTGAACGATGCGATATGCAACGCGGTTATCGAGGCCGACCATCGGCGTCGCGTTCGCGCCATTTTGCACGCTCTCGAGCTATGGAATGGAGAACCGCGCACCCCCTTCTCGCTGGCAATGCTGCAGAGAGAACAATACTCACGTGCCATCATCGATTTAACACGTTCGCCGTTCCGCCGGCATCCATAAACATCCCACGAAGTCGAAACAGGTATATGTTAATAAAAACAGAACCACCTCCGATCATTTTTCTAAATCCTGTCGAGTTCATCAGCCTGACCAGTAGCCTGGAGGCGTTAGGTAGATTATTATTTAATAACGACCGTGACAAATCTCGCTTCAATAGTCCCGGTATTTTACTTGCATAAAATTCCATGAAAATCGCAATGTTATAATCATCTAAACGATTAATATCTGAACAAATAAAATGTTGAAAGTCAAGCATTATTACGAGTCTCAACAAAATATTGTTCACTAATGTATATTTGTTTGTTTTCATAGGTTGGATCAATTCTGCAAAGGTATAAAAAGAATTTGTGGCTGGCACGTGGTGTACTTAGGTTGTTTTTAACCTTTCACCCTTGAACCAATAAATTCACTTGAAACGCGACCTTTTCACCTGAACGGTACTTATAAGGCACCGCTGGTAATTACTCTACAACACGAACGCTATCTTACAGACACCGAAATTTTTCCACTACCAAATTCGTCTGTCTAACAAATTGCTAGAAATCTAAGGCTGCGCCATCGAAGGGGTTATTCGGGGTTAGAAACACCGTAATCACTTCGAGTACTTCTATTGGGTTGGCAAGAAAGTAATTTCGGTATTTTAAAGTGAAATAGAGAGTCCAAGTTTTTTATTCAAGCAATGAACTTTAATGAATAAGATATTTTCCCGTTTTTTCGACGATCTTTTGCCAAAAAGAATAGATGAGAAAATATTTTATTGATTAAAGTTCATCGCTGGAATAGAGAAATTCGGTTTTATTTCGCCTTAAAATACCGAAATTAATACGAGGGCCACTCAATAAGTAACGAGACAAATTGATATAGTTCAAAAACTGTTTATTCAAGTAATACAATATTTTGGCTACTTTTCAACATAATCCCCCCCAACACTTATATATGTGTCCCATCGTGCCTCTAATTTTCTTATGTCCCTATTGTAAAATTCTTTCGGTTGCTGTCGGAGCCACTTTTGCACCTGAATCTTGACTTCTTCGTTGGAGCCGAATTTTTTGACACGTAGAGCCTCCTTAAGGGGAACAAAAAATTCGAAAAAAAATTTCGAATGCATCTCGTCAATGCAAAATGCAAGGGAGGAAGTTGACACTTCGACCGGTCGTTCTCTTCGCTGCGCATCATCGACACTTTCGCGGCCATTTTTAAACTGTTCTACCCACTTGTAAATGTTTGAACGGTTTAAACACTTATTCCCGTACACTTTTAACATCCCTGCATGGATCTCATTACCATTAACACCTGCGACTAAAAATCTAATCAAAGCACGTTGTTCTTCTTCGGTGCAATTCTTAATCGGACTTGACATTTTGAAATGACTGAATCATATGTTAGGTTTACACAATCTTGTCAAACAGCTGATCAGAAGTCGTTACAAGGATGCAATCTTGAAGTATAGAAAGTTTCGCATTGGTACATGAAACCGTTTAGGAGCTATATCAGTTTCTCTCGTTACTTATTGAATGGCCCTCGTACTTTCTTGCCAACCCGTGTTAAGGCGGTAGACTCGTATCCAGGATTGCAAGGGTGCGGGATTCGCGTTCTGATTTCTCGATAATACAAAAATGGGGTTTTTCAGTAGTCAAAAACGTTAGATAAAAGATCGATCTAGGGAGCTATCTCCCTCAAAAGTCCTATTCTTTCGTTTACGAGGCGTAATTTGCATTATTTGGCAGCATGTAGCTACGAGAATAATGCAAATTACGCCTCGTAAACGAAAACATAGGACTTTTAAGAGCGATCGCGGCCTAGATGATCTTTTATCTAATGCTTTTGAATACTGAAAAATCCCATGGTTTTCCGATAATACAAAAATGGGTTTCTTCAGTAATCAAAAACGCTAGATAAAAGATCGATCTAGGGCGCTATCTCCCTCAAAAGTCCTATTTTTTCGTGTACGAGGCGTAATTTGCATTATTCGGCAGCATGTAGCTACGAGAATAATACAAATTACGCCTCGTTAACGAAAAAATAGGACTTTTAAGAGCGATCGTGGCCTAGATCGATCTTTTACCTAGCGATTTTGACTTCTGAAAAATCACATCTGTCTATTATCGAGAAATAAGAAGGCGCATCTCGAAACCTTGCAATTCTGGAAACGAGTCTACAGTCTTAAGTGCTCTTGGCAGCATCGCGAGTTCCAAGTTTTCAAGAAGAAACGGGGAGAATCGGCGAGCGTCGAGTCGATCATGTCCGCACAGCAGGAAACACAGAGGATCGACGCGCAACGAGACGCATCGTGCCACGATCGATCGATTTCATCGATCGTCCCTCTCATCGGAGCATAACGTCCCTCGGTGTCTCGCGGCGCGACGAACCACGACATCCCGCGAGCTCTTCCAACGTTCAACCCGCTGACATTGAATGACGTTTCACAATCGTTCGATCGGGCCCTGCGAGCGGTTGGTTTGCATACAAGGAGCGGCGTAATAACGACAAGATTAATTAAACTCGTTAGGCGAATATTGTGGCAGGGGGGAAGGGAGGGGAGGGGTACACCGGGGCGCAGATAGCATGATCGAGAGAGCTGAACAGACGGGGGAAATAAAACTAGCGCAAGAACCGTGGAACTTCACGGGAACGAAGAAAGACGCGAGAACGTTTCTGCGAGGATGCGGTTCGGTTCGGGAGAAGCGTAAAGGACGTTGAACTAGTACCTTGCGGATATTCGCATATTACGATGGAGGAGAATCCACGAATACGTGCTCCTTTATCTTACAAATTAGATTACGTTTATTTCGCGTTCAAATTGCTACGGGTCTGTATGCAAAATAAATGTCTTATTGTATCTACGCGAGGTCGGCAACGATGAATACCATTTTGCTCGTCTTACCTACTTATTAGCGTACATTTGAATGGGTTTAAAAAAGAAGAAGGAAAAATTAAAACGATAGATATGAGAAACAATGTATTAATTAAGCAATCCCGTTCATTGAAACAACGCTTGTAATGCTAGTTATTTTCTATGCATGCGCTGCTACATCGTAGACGGAAGAAAGTCAGATTAATTTATGGAAATTTTATTACGCGTGATCACAATGTATAGTCAGGAGTGTATGGAGTGTTACGGAGGAGTTTCGGTGAACCATTACATTTCATAAGCGCATTTTGTAAAACAATGCTTGCAATTTTCTTTGAAACGTTACCGTATGATTTTTTCTGCCGGAACCGGTTTTCCGGGTCATTTTGCAAATGAAGCAAGATAACTGAATCCCATATTCTTTACGAGACATTTAATTTTTCGCGTATGAGCGCGATAACGGTAGTTGCGCTACACTAAAACCAAGGTGTCAAGACTCGCGTGACGACGCTCGAACTCGTTTCGAGCATCATTTTAGAGATAAACCGTTCGCTTCTTCGATGGTTAAGATCGTTTGTCACTCGTTTATGCTAGGACGATAAGGAAGTCGACGATCACGGAGGAATGTATCCTATAGCATAAACGTTAAAAAAAAGAAATTAATTCCAAGTAGAAAAACACAATACCGGAGAAACGTGTACGCCTCGCAGCTCGCTGTTCTCGTATTAAGAAACACATTATCGGCTACACATTTCTACATGTTCCTTTTTCAAGACTGTGCTTAAATGTACGAATTCTTGTACTATAATTTTTCAATTGCGTCATACAAAAAATTATGATGTCTGCTTCGAGCGAGTAGATAAGATTAAAAATACCAGACGAGCGACTTGGAAGTAGCGAGCCTATCATTATTTCGGCCACTGTGGATTAGCAGAAAGGGATACTGTTCGCTGGACGTCATCTCGCGGCGCGGCGTCTGGTTGATTAAAAATCGGTAAAATCGAGATCTCCCGGGGACTGGAAAATGGCATGGAATCAAGATAATGGAGGATCGCCGCGTCGTGCGTAATGTCGGTAATAAAAATCGGGGCACGCAACAAAACTTTCCCCGCGCGATCAGAGGAGTTTTTCTGGCTCGTCATCGGGGCTGAACTCGTACACGGGCCGGCGCACGTGTAACTCGTCAATTGCCGGCTGTTGCACGCTGTGATCTCCGGCAAGGATCGTCCGTATTTACGAAGTACCGTGTCCGACACTCGTGTTCGATTTGCCTGAGCAGCCCGGTCGACATCAGGCTACGTCGTTCGGGAAAGTATCGCCGGGACATATTATACTATACGACTGAGAGTATGCGCGTGGGTCGTTAATTGAGTAATGAAACGCCAGCACACACGCCAACTGGCTCACCGTGGACGATGATCGCGGCCTGGTTAGACGTGGCCGAGTGAAATTTACGTGGACATAAAAAGAAATGATGAAAGGTAAGGTTCGCCAGGCCTCCTCTTCGCCGATGCTGTTGCTTCTGCTGCTCGCTGAATTTTCCCCGGCAAGATGATTGCCTCCGGCTGTTTATTTTCTCTGTTCGTATGATCGACGTACGTAGTTCGCATCCGCTTCTTTAAAACGTCAAGTCTTAGAAAAAGTGATTTATTCACCTGCTGGTCCGTCTCCCTTCAACCAACCTTGCGAACACACGAAAGGAGCGCGAGACAGATACATGTTTCTTTTAGACCCTCTTCTAACCGCAATTCTTTTTAACAATATTGCGCGTCAAATTGTTCAAACATCAATAGCGACATTAATAGAATTTCGTTAGTATCACTGTGAATTTATGTGAGATTATTCGGATAAAACATAATCAACTGGTTCTGCTTTAACGAAAACACTTCTTTCGTTGTATTTTTCATTGTATTCGCTTCGCGACGTCCACGCCACGACAATTGTAATTCCAAGGGACAAAGAAACACCGCCGATGTATCATTCGCGAGCATAGAGCAGGTTGCCAAGGACACTTTCCGATCTTCCGTTAACGATCGCGGAATTAAATGCACCGCGGGCGAATCGGTTATCAGTAGCCCAGTTCCCAGTCACTTTGTACCGGCTAACCGTCTACAAATGTGGACAGGTAAGGAACAATGTCGCCGGATAATAAATAAAGCAAGAGGCCAGGCATCCGAGACGAACAAACTCGGAAGCTAACGAGCTCTTCAAAGGACCATAGAGGAGACATCGAAAATTGACAGGATCTGGTAGAAAATGGTAGACAGGTCGGCTGAGAAAAATGGTAACAGGACTGGGCGAACGAGAGCGAGAGAGTCGGCGGATGGTTCTGTGGAAAAAATCGGCATGTTGGATCGATTTCAGCGCGACCGGACGGATTCAATAACTCTCCCATCGCGGCGAGTTTGCGAGAGAAAAAGGGAGATAGAAAGAGAGAGGGAGAGAGAGAGAGAGAGAGAAAGAGAGAGAGAGAGCTAACGAACGAACAAGTGAGTGAGTTCCAAGGTATTCCGGTTAAACGTGCGTGGCAACCGATATTTACCCATCTCATTATCGTTGGGATTTATGTTACGATCGGCCAGCGAGTTTTCCAAGTTGGCTCGCTATTAGGCGAACGCGTTCGTCAATTATGAGGATCATTCTTGTCGTGATGCTGTTAGATTCGTATCTACCGTGGGGAATAAATAAATGCCCCCCTCGGCCAATAAGTGGGCCGTGTGCTTCGGGGCCGTTTGCACGGTTACGTGCAACCATCGCACACTCCTCCCCCCTCCCCCGCCTCCGCATCCCCTTCCTCCATCATCGTTCGCGGTCGCATTAATCAGTCCTCGATTTATACCTATTAGCAGTTTTGATAAATCAATTTGCCGGGGCGAACGAGTAATTCCATGGTGGCTTCGGCGGCGCGGCGCCGCCGTGGAAATTCTTGCGCGCCGCCTTTGTGTCTCGTCGCGAGGTTATTTTAAGTTCCAAGGGGGGCCCGGTACGAGCGTGTATCGATATTTCAACGTCAGACCGTATTATGCGATGGAAGATGTATCCGAGAAGTATGTCTTTCGAGGCCAGAGGGCTCCTCTGGACGAGCGACAACTTTTTGAGGAACGATCTCGAACACTCACCGAAACTCCCGACTTTTCGATAGGAATCCACAGGGACACCGGATAGAATGTTTCAGCTGTAAACTGTTGCAGTCGGTGTTGCCAACTTGGATTTTTGAAAGTCCGTACAGATGATCGGTAAATTTTCGATTAAACGGTCCGATAAAGGCTGTGACTCCGTGCGGGGTGAAATTACTTCCGCAAAGTAGATTTTAAGGACGCGATTCTTAGGAAAAAGGTGTTCTTCTCTTAATATCGCGAAAGCCTATCCCAGTAGTCTCTATGGGAAGACCTCATTCGGTCGGAATGGGGTTAGAAACAGTTTCATATACCTGCGAGACAAAATTACTTTCTAAACAATCCTGGCCGCACAGGCGTCGTTCCAAAGTGACCCGAGAGGAATCCTGACGAAGTTGAAAATTCGAACGGGGAAAAGAGTGCTGGAAAAGTTGGATTTGGCTCTGCCTTGCCATCTATTTGGAACGGTTTCCTTGTTGGAACTCTTACCGCGAATAGAAACTCTTGTTCTATTTTCTTTTATGTTCTCCAGCTGCCTGACGAAGCGAAATGTAAAAAAATATCTGTATAACAACGTATAGATATAGCTGGCTCGCGGACAATGTTCACTGCCCGAAAAATAATAATTGCGATCTAAATTGGACCACGCTAACGAGCTGTAACGCGAACGGTGTCTATTTTACAACGTAATCGTCTCGAATTAAGCTGGCGACAACGAACTGGAAGGACGATGAAATTAAACAAGTAAGTATATTACGGAGGACAGTTCGGTAAGTACTCGACTCGTTAGTCACGAGTTTTCGCGGATACGTTAATTAAGGATAAACAGGAAGCTACCGCGGCAGCGTACTAACAGCTAGATGCAACTTATTTATACGTTTCTTGCTAATGGTCATTTATATTAATTATTACACAACATTCGTGCTGGTTCTCGTAAAGTTGTCTGCTGTAGACTTATGACTACGACTGACTACGAGCAGATTGTTTTTTGAAAAATAAGTCAATCGCAAAGAAGCGCATGATTAATTAAAGAGGACTTGTTATTAGAAATTACCCGTTTTAGTTTAATATCGCGGAACCTCTTTTTCAAAGCAGAATTGTTATAATAAATTAGATTTTATGTGGCAAACCATCGTTCAATTATACAACTAGCTCGATTAAAGAATAGTTTGAGATACTGCATAGATACGAAGGATATAACCTACTATTTCACACCAATTATATTCCAGATATGTAGAATCTTTATTTATCTGATAACGTATAAAGGCTACTTCGAACGAGATATTCAGCGTTATATAGTTCTTTTTCGAAACTAGTACCGGCAGTGTCCCCACTCTACCTTCCCCTTCTACTACGCTATTCGTACTGGCAGAGAGAGGGTAAGTGTTTCGCCCCTCAATTTGCGCTCTCTCCCCTTATCCGGCGACACTACATCATCTCGAATTACATGCAAATTCTATTAGTTTCGACATCTATTAATAAACGTCGGTACCTAATAGTTTGATTATTTAATTGATACTTTTATGATCCGTTCTAGCCATGAACAGCGGCCAATCAAATTTCAGACCGAATAAAACGAGCAGACCTTGACGGACAACGCCTGAAACCCCTTGACGTCATAATTGCTCCACATAATCCAGGAATAGCTGGTAATTTTCTCGAGGATCGTAGCCACCGGCGAGGATAATGATGACCGTTAACCCTGGTAGCCTGTCGCGGAGGTTCGTCAAGCGTCTTCCATGGAAGTTTACGTGGTCACGGGTCCCCTAGCACGTAAAACTCATCCCGTGACCGAGACGATTTACTCGCCAGGACTGTTCTGTTCGTGACAGGAACTCCACGGAGCCAGCAATCTCGAGACGTGACCGCTTCCGGTCGATTCGTGTAAAGTACTGTTAATTGTCAGCGGAGACTACCTGCACGCTTTCGAGTGTCATCAACGGTACACGCCGAGATTGCGATTTACGACCAGAAAATACATTTCCTGGTGTTTCCCAAAGGTACATCACGTAATGGAAATTCTGCAGAATTATAGATCGAGCTAAAACGTCGCATAGATTTTTTTGAAATTTTTTCGAACAACTCCAGGGAGTGCCGTGAAAGAAATTTCGACGAAAATTTTTGATAAGAGTAAATAAGAGCCGCCCTAATGCATATGCGCGAACCTGATTGACAAGCTACTGTTTACACAGCTCGAGATAACTTTATCAAAATTTCGTCGGGAGTTTATCGAGCTTTCGAAGTGGTGAAACGCAATTTCGATAACAGGCCTGGCGAAACGGCTCCGGAGAGTGGAATTTTGCATAAACGCACAATTTATTAACGAATACCCAGTTGCTATCAACGCACGAAGACCCTTTTCGTTTTTCATTAATTGCGTGATCTGGTCCTGTTTCCCCTGACTGGTTGTATATTATATGCGCGACACGGAGCGGGGAAGAAGCGAAACATCTTGATCACGGCCGACTTGTTCGCTGCGCGCGATGTTTTCGGTAAAAAGTCGGCCGCGGGGCGTTTCGTTCGTGTGATGTAATTTCCGATTGGTTCCTCGCTTTCTTATGGCGTTTCCGAAGAATTTATAGCGGATGGCGTTCTTCTTTTAGTGGTTTTCTTGCTCGGTCTTTCCGGCTGGAGGTGGACTCGCGCGGACATCGGAACTTGTTAGGGTGTCCAGCTGGATGGAGCGTGTCGCGCTTCTAATGAGAAATTAACGATGCGTGCACCGATCTTACCGCAAAACTTTTATGAAATCCCGGCAAAAAATTGTCATAACACATGTGGAATCGGTAACAATATTACGCACCGAGCAACGCGCCAGGCCGTGCTTCTCGGTAGCTTGTTCATCAGTCATTCGTCATGCCGTTAACGTGGCGCTGACATAACTCATTATAATACCGATTGCATTGACACCAAACCTACGAATGTATCTGCGATCGTGAAACTTTAATTTGTCTATAAACGGATTTATGAAGATGGATACAGAATAAAGAACATTAATCTTCGGCGAAGTGTTGTAATTAGGGTGAGATATTCGCATCCATACGGTTATTATGAATGGTTATTTCGTAAAATAAAAAGTTGCGTCAAGAACCTATCGCAGGTTTCTATACAGATCGCACATGGATTTCCAAAGTATATTTTAAATAACAAATTATTTGAAAATAATTTCGAAACGCGATTTCAACAGATTATTTGAATCAAGTGATCAAGGTGTAACGTTCAAAATAAACGCGTTGGAAGTTAAAGCAGCGGTTAAAGGAGCAGATCGAGTAGCTGGAAAGTTAGCTAGCAATGGACACGGAAATTCGAAAAAGAGTGCCACGGGCAGCAAGCAGCTCGTTCGCGCGCCTGTTTCTGTCTTTAAAGAAATCTATTATCGGGTGCGAGGCCTGTAATTTTGTGGCGCTCTATACACCCGATATAATGATACTTTGCATCGCGAACGAAGAGTGATCTGCGCAAAAAAAAGGAGGAGAGGCAGTGATAAACGCAAGACAGAGCGTCGGGAGAGTCGAAAGTGTGGGGTAGAAGCGACAGAGCCCGCGGCTGTCTAAGAAACACTGAATCGGAACAACGTCGAGTTGCCTGGAGGCCGTTCAATTACCGGAGTCCTTCGACCAAGTCGGTTTCTTGCTGTGTTTAACGAATTTCGTGAAACAGCGGAAACACGAAGAAAAAGAGGAGGAAGCAAGGACAAGGAAGTTTGCACGGCTCGCTGACCATACGTTCGCCGACTGTCGTCGACGATTACGTCAGACAGACCAAGGCGGGCCGTAATAGCTTGGTACAACAGGGTAGCAAGAAGACAGTGACACGCCTAATGTCGTTCTCTATGCTCGCCAAAGCGAACGCGTAATGGTTCCGTCCGACTCGGCCGCAGACACCGCAGACGTCGTTCTCGTTTTCGGTCGCAACATTCGCAACCGCTGCCCGTCGAAACGACGTCACGTCGCTCACACGGATTTTTCCGCGGGAACGACGTTTCGAAATCTGCTGAAGAAATATGGCTTCGTTAACGCCGCGGAGCGCCCGAGGAACCGCACGATAAATTGTTGCGGCGCGGCGTCCCATTACAAATCTTGCCTCGAAATTGGAGATTCTTTAGAACTCTGTCAGCCGACGATTTTTAATTTGTTTTATTTGGTCTTGCGGGGCAAATAAACATCGAATTCACGATTTTATGCAGACAATTCTTATTTTGCGCGAAGATCCGCAGTCGAGTGATAATTCCGCAAAAATTATCCGTGCAACGGTAAATTCGGTATTTCTCGTTATTTATAAATTCCAAGCATGAATTTACTCAGATATTTCACAATTTTAATAACATGTGTTCGAATCATGATATTCATTCAATTATATTCAGTGAAAGCAACTCTATAATTCCAACAATTGTAAATTAAAAAATGTGTCATCGATAGACTGCGGATCTTTATGCATTTATAGCAAAATTGAGCAGATGAAATTCAAAATTGTTGGAAAATTTTCAAAGTTGAAGATGTCGATATATGATTTCTCCTGTATTAAAATTATTAAGGGGAGAAATAACATTCAATTTTGTTTCTATCCCTCGCAATCGATGCAGATAATTTTAAATTTGCACAAAGATCCGCAGTCTAGTAATCAATCATTCGACCAGGAGTGGTTATCTCTTTTACGAATTTCTTCACAGAAGCCAAGAACAAGAGAAACGTTTGGATGAATGGAAAATGCGTAACACCGACCATAATTCCCACAGGAAATCGTTCGACTCGGAATCCGAGCGCGATGCAAAGAAGTAGCAAACGAAAAAAGCTGCCACCCGCCAGGTGCGCCACGAAGAGAGAAAAAATACGAAACACGGTATTCCACTTATTTCAGGTGTTTATCGTTGACGTTTTCCTCGAGGATATAACGAAGATAAGCAAATCGACGAATCAATTTCTGTTATATTCGGCAAACGTCGCGCGGTCGCATCAGAGATGGAAAGAAAAGCGGAATGAGTATAATACAGTTTCGAGCGGACATTGTGCGAGACAACTGAGAGATACAGATTCGTGACGCTCTATTCTTGGATGCTCTCGATAAAGGTCCGGTAGTGGACAGTCGAAGGGTTGGGACGGGGGTTGGGGAACATGATATTCCACTTGCAACCGCCATTCGTGGTACGGCCAGTTAAGAAATTGGAATCGATTTAGTGGAGAGCTCGAAGCTGATCGGTGCCGCGAATACTGGACGATTCGCTGCTAATTGAGATTAATGCTAACTGCGAATTCTTAAGGCAAACGAAGAGCTTCATGTTGGCGCAATAATTACTTACAACGATTTCATTGAATTTTTATGTTCGGTCGTCTCGAAAGTCCCGTTTTCATAAATCTTCTCTATCGAGAGTAAAACCTCTCAGACGTACACGTACCTTTAGACATAATAAATATTATCTATATTAAAAACCAGTTGAATTAATTACGTCCATATCGTGTACAAATGAAATGTCGTCGCCGCGCGAACGAGCAGGAAAAAAGAAGTGTAAGCCCGACGATAAGTCGCCGCGATCGCTATTAATCAGTGCGATTAAACTATTTTTCGCGGTGAGGACGACGCCGACAGAAGAAGGAGGAGATCCAGAACCCTCGCAGCGAAGTCGTGACCCGTGGCTGGATTTTCTAAGCGGGTTTGCGGGCCACAGATTAAATCGCGGATGCTCGGATCTTCGTGTGCAAACATACGGCAACGGCCGTGTCCTGTGTAGCTACACGGTGTTCCGCAACGGTACGCTCTTCGCGAACAATTGCTGATGTCCGGTCGGCACCGTGCGGGGAGCGCCGGGTTATTTACGAGTGGCGGGTAACCCTCGGTCATAGGTGGTTGAGCTGCCTTTCGTGGATGGGGATAATGGGCGCTCGGATCACGACGTGAGGTGTTTGAGTGAGACCTTTGTGTCGAGCCAGGCGCCGTGAAAAGTCAGATTGCGTTAATTAGTCGATGATACGACACAGCGAGCTTGATTAATTGCGTTCCCGTACGCTCCTCTATAGCGTGATCGAAAAACTGTTTAGAAAGACTGTACACAGAATGGATGCGCGAAAGTTAGCTGCAATCGTTCCAATGTACATATAAGATATCACTTATCGGTAGACTGCGGATCTTTACGCATTTATAGCAAAATTGAGTAGACGAAATTCAGAATTGTTGTAAAATTTATAAAATCGAAGATGTCAATATATTGACTTCTAATTCTTGCAATCGATGCAGACAATTTTCATTCTGCATAAAGATCCGCAGTCCACTTATTAGTAATATTTTAATAATGTTTCTAGAAATTGATTAATTTCCCTTTCCACTAGCAACGAAGAGGATATTCAACGATCCAACTATTTCTGCAATACATGTCTCCCGGAAAATTTTTCGATTGTGATCAAGGGGGTTTACCTTGTTCTCAGCTGACCGGTATCTAATTAGTCCAGCCCCTTTGGCCGCGAGTCGCACCGCCGCGCGACAACCAACGACGATGATGTTTGAAAACGGCGTGCCGGTAGCCGCCGGTTTCCTATGGTAATAAGCAAACGAGCAAACGCTCTGACTGAACCATGCAAAAACTAGTTTATTAATATGGGTAGCACGTTCGCTGGATAATCTCCGTCTACCGGCGACCGATCGCCGAGCATCCATCCAGCCTTGCTCCGCTATTAACCGCTAAGGACCGAACGATTCTCCGCGAACTCACCCCGCGGATACTTTGAATTTCTTCGCAACAGCCGAACCTACCTTGCCGGCAAATGATTTATTGCGACCATGCACGCGCATCCCGCCGCGACTCGCATGCATTAATACGCGAATCGCGCGTTCGATTACATTAACGAACCTGATCACGGGCGAGCGGTCGCGTTACGCGAATCTGTGCCGCGGGAACAAGTGCGATCATGAGAAAATCGATTAGTACCGCTGACTCCACGGTTCTAAGGAGTTCTCGGTCTTTTTAACGCGTCCACCGCCACGGCGGCCACCGGTCATCGGCGTTCCCGATTTACTCAAACGCTATTCACAGACTTCTATTCCGAAATGTGTCTTCCTCGAAATCAGCGTTAATACAAGTCCACTTGCCTCGGATAAAATATTAATAAGCATCTTATGAGCTGATTGAAACAAGAATACCAGCTGGCTTAGGCTTTCCAGCAATGTAGCTTATCGTGACCGGATATCAGAATACTTTTCAAACAAACTCGCTCGGAGGGTCGCCACGAACAACTTACTTTCTTAATCGCGGGTAGCGTCGCATTAACGAGCTTGGGACAGATTACAAGCTGTCTTCGGCTTCCTCCGCGTGCAGAACACCGATTAATCATCGTCCGAAAAGTCAGGAAGAGAACGAGACGAAATAAAAGCAGCGCGGGGAAGATGCGCCGTTAGAGTGCATCGTTAATAAATGAGTTGCACGAAACGTCGCGTCGCAAGGAAATGGCTGGGAATAAGAAAACCGACGTGGCCGATAAGTGAGATCAGATCCTGTGTACTACACTCACCGTTGCGACTTCTTTCATCCGCAATGATACTGCGGGATTATAATGATCGGATCTGTAATCATTCATTGTAGTTCGGCTCTTGCCAGTCAGAAACGCTTAAAATCGCTCGACTTCGTACACGCATACCTTTTGATCTAGTAGATTCCTAAAATTAAAACTTTAATTTACTGCATCTTCTCGTCAAAATCTACAGGATTACGTTTAAGGAAGTTAAAAATTTTTGGTTTCCTCGGATAAAGTTCGGTCTGGGATTTTGCCAAGATGGTGGGCTTTTCTAACGAGAACGATAGAAATTGCTGCTGGAGCAAGTGCGTAATTTCGAAGGGTATTGCCGTCTACTCAAAAGAAATGTGAATTTGCGAACTTTCCGAGGAGAGTGGCACTTTTACGAGTAATAAAACATACGGACATAATATTTGTCCGTCGCCGTCAGTTCGAACCCGAGCGAAACCGTTCCGTTTCTAACGATTAACGTATAGGTGGAAGTGCTATAAATTTAATGCAGTTTTTTACGGATCCGGACCACCGTGCGACGCGACGCGACACGACACGACGCTAACTCCCAAGCGACTCTCACGGCAATAAACGGTTTTACAGGGTCGCGCGAACCAACGTTTCACCCCGGGTCCGGCGCGGTGTTCGCGATCCTGCTCTTTTTGCAATGTGAAACGGCGTTAACGTGAAACTGGCACTCGCCGCGCTTGCATTCCCGGACCCCTTTCTTCGAGGAAAAGGAGCGGCACGCGAAACGAAAAAAGGCGCGATGCGAGCCGCATTTTACGCGAACCGGCCGAACCGACGATATTTGCAAAGCTAATCCGTTCGGTGCGCGCAAACTTCTCCCCGCTTGGGACCGTGTTTTTCGTTTCAACGTTGCTGGTCACGTTCGCGTTCTACGGATAGAGGCGTTCTTGCCCGAAGATCTTCTTCCGTCGATCGCAATTGCCGATTGATGCGTGACCGTTTCTTTCGCGAGCCCGTTGTACCGGCCCGGCTGTTTTGCTTAAATCTTAATCTGCAATCTCGCCGATTGCGATTACCTACCTGCCTCCTCCCCGACCCTCGCCCCACACCCTGTTTTAATTATCCGGCCCGCTAATGGTTTTCTTTTGATTTAATTGAACGCCCGAAAAAGTTGTATCTGATGAGTTTTCTTGCGCGATAGGAGCACCCGTTCTCTGGCCGGCAATTTGTGTGTTTTAATTGTAAGACGCGCTCGTAGAAACCTGATATTTCAGATTTATGGTGTATACGGGGATAAGCATGATACCATAGGAATTATATCCACCTAAGCTAGGTGAAAAACCTACCGAGCGCGGTCTTGTATTGTTTGCTTTGCCGGGTAATTAACCATCGAACCGTCCTGCGAATAACAGTGACGCAGCAAGTCAGCAGAGTCGTTTATGATTAGACAATATCAAATTTGTACGTACCAACTTACGAGGGTAGATCAATAATTAATCGTGTTTGAAGACAGGCGGCGTTGCTGATGGAAGTTGGCATTAATGTAGTATACTGTCATCAATTAAAAGTCGCCATACAAAATTTCATACCGATTGGTTAGTTTTGATATGACAGCCATTTGTATTAAACGTATTTGGTGTTTTTCGATACAATCACTCATCCCGAATCGTCGCGGCCAAATTGGCTGCGACTTCTTTCTGTTCCGCAACATGGAAACATGTTTCACGGGGAAAAAATTCGACTCAAACGTGATCATCGTCGAGACAGAAGCACATTTTGAAGAGTTTGACAAATCGTATTTTTCAGAGGATTTAAAAAAATATCAGGGACGTTGGGAAAAGTGTATCCTCCTAACAGGAGATTATGTTGAAAAATTAAAAAACAAAATGTCTGAGAAACTTGCGTTTTCATTCTTAACATGGGTACTTATTGGGAAAAGTGTATTCTCCTAAAAGGAGATTATGTTGAAAAATTGAAAAAGAATTTCTGAAAAACTTGCGGTTTCATTTCTAGCACGGGTACTTAATGATCTACTCTCGTCAAGTAAAATATCGGCCGAGTCGATATCGTTGGTGCACAAGAATAGTGACACAACAAAAAAAAATAGATTTTCCGGGATAGCGATTTAAAAGATTCTTGTTTCCTGCGCGACTTTGTAGTAAAGG
Organism: Lasioglossum figueresi; assembly: GCA_028455805.1. Classification (NCBI taxonomy): domain Eukaryota; kingdom Metazoa; phylum Arthropoda; class Insecta; order Hymenoptera; family Halictidae; genus Lasioglossum; species Lasioglossum figueresi. Next base: position 7,900,534 of record CM052202.1, on the reverse strand, counting down.
AACAACGACACAAATATGTAATTCTTCCACATAAAAGTATATGGGGATTTTGCTGTACATTTCTACAATAAACTTGAAATTGAATTTTTTTTAGTTGTGTCACTACTCTTGTGCATCAACGATATATTGTAACAACTGAGCAGGTATACATGCATATCGCGTAACGAAACAGTTATGCCAATTTGCCGAGAAATTACCGACTGATCCGCTACAAGTCGCCGCACCGTTGATGCTGCGTCCGTTCAGCGATTCGAGGCTTAACTCGAACTTGAAATATCACGTTCTTTAATTATATTATTTTTCTCGATGCTTCTTCCCCGATGTGCGCGTGATTGCCGTTTCGCAGGAAGTTGCTTGCGGACGTACCTGTTTTTCATTCTTAATCCGATACGAGCTGATTAACCATTCCCTCGCCCTGTCCCCCCTCTACCTTTCTCTCCTCTCTCATCGTTGATTTTGTGAATTAAGCGATCAGTTCCTTAATAATTCCCGAGGTCTCCCCTTCCGCATGTTCGCGGTGATTTCATGCGTTTCGTTCTCCTTTTTTTCTCTCTTCCTTTTCTTTCGTTTATTTGTCCGAGATCCTGCGAGCTGCGTCGTCCTGTCGATCGAACCGGAAATTAAATGCGCCGGCACACACGTTCGCGATCCTCTCGAGCATGATAGCACCGTCACACCGTAATCACCGTGCAGCGAAAAGTCTGACGATTGACGGCTGAAACCACTGAGTCACGGGTGGTCCATCCGCGTTAGAAACTAGTAGCCCATGGCTCTGTATCATCGACGAGTGTGGATGGGAGCAAGGTACTCAATTACTTTACACCTGGATGGACTTCAACCCGGAGCGATCGCCCTCGCGATTGAATGCGAAGCTCCGATTAATATTCAGTCGTTTTTAATTCGCCGAAAGTTGATTTTACAAACTCATGCTTGTTTGCAGGTTGAGCAACTGGCCAGGATAAAGCTGTCGAGTGAAAAATACAAGTGATATAACAACAGAAAATATGAAGGATCTGTATTTTGATTATTTTCTGTAAAATATTTTGTGCGAATGTAGAAAGTCTGAAGTCTAACGACGACTATTTGTCTCGCGAACGTTCAAGATGAACGGTAAAATCACTTCTTTGCGTTTCGTCGTAAATTAACTTCCTCAATCATTGTCGGGAAATCAACCTAGTTGATCGACTCGAGCAATTTTCTAATTTCATAGTACCAGTTCTGCTTAATGTCCACTTACCGCAGGTAACGGGTATTTGCATGAGCCACCGATATGGTCTAGCCAGTTATGCAAATCATTACAACTTATTATCGGATAACAAGTCTAATATATAGGTTTGACGGCAATCTTTCATAAAGGAAAACAACTAATTCAATTACCGTTAACTTAATAGTATAATTTATGTTTTTCAACAGGTGTTGCGCCATCATTCTCCGCAGACACAGAATATTGAAATCATATCATTCATGCTCATAGAATATTTTACAATACAATTTTTTACGACAAGAGTATAAATTACAATACAACATATTTTTTAATAATAATTTGATCGGACACTCTGCTCGACCGACGCTCGTATAATTGATGTGACATTCGACGTCGAGAGAAATAAATTCAAAATGATTGCGCAATAAAACACGCGGAATCTGACATTTCATATTTGAACTGTTTCCACAGCAGAATGAAACGAACACTTCAGATAAATCAAACCGATCCTTCGACCTCTCGCACGGTCAAGAACTTCCTGGCGATTTCCGCAGAAAACTCCGGCCGATCTGCGCGGGCACAATTTACACCGCTTGCAGTGCACGACGTACGGGGTCGAGTAAATCATGCGAGGAATCTGCGTCCAGTGTTCTACGCACAACTTCACTGGCGAGCTCGAATTTACGATTCTTCGCCTGCAAAGATAACCGAAGATAGAGTACACTGGAGAAGAGGCTAGTCGGAGACGTTGCCGTGTTCGTGGCTGGCAAGCTGTATGTCGGTGTTCCCATGCGCGTAACACTGGTGGACAAAATTATAAGTCACGGTGAAAATGATCGGTACAAAAGAGCCATTCATTTGCAAGCAACGTCTTCATCTATTAAACGATACATCCAACTCAGTTCATAAAAAATATGGATCTAAAAAGCGTTTGGACATAGTGTTTGAACGTCTTCATCGATTAAACGATACAATCAAGTCAGTTCATAAAAATTGTTGATTCGAAAAGCGTTTGAACACATTGTTCATCGTCTTCATCAATTAAACGATACAGCCAACGCGATTCATAAAAATTGTGGATCCAAAAAGCGTTTGAACACAGTGTTTCAACGTCTTCATCGATTAAACGATTCAACTAACTCAGTTCATAACAATTGTGGATCCAAAAAACGTTTGAACACAGTGTTTGAACGTCTTCATCGATTAAACGATACAATCAAGTCAGTTCATAAAAAGTGATTGATACAGTGTTTGAACGTCTTCATCGATTATACGATACAATCAAGTCAGTTCATAAAAATTGTGCATCCAAAAAGCGTTTGAACACGGTGTTTGAACGTCTACATCGATTAAACGATACAATCAAGTCAATTCATAAAAATTGTGGATCTAAAAAGCGTTGAACACAGTGTTTGAATGTCTTCATCGATTAAACGATACAACCAACACAGTTCATAAAAATTGTGGACCCAAAAAGCGTTTGAACACAGTCTTCATCGTCTTCATCAATTAAACGATACAGCCAACGCGATTCATAAAAATTGTGGATCCAAAAAGCGTTTGAACACAGTGTTTGAACGTCTTCATCGATTAAACGATTCAACCAACTCAGTTCATAAAAATTGTGGATCCAAAAAACGTTTGAACACAGTGTTTGAACGTCTGATCGATTAAACGATACAACCAACTCAGTTCATAAAAGTTATGGATCCAACAAACGTTTGACACAGTGTTTGAATGTCTTCATCAATTAAACGATACAACCAACTCAGTTCATAAAAGTTATAAATCCAAAAAACGTTTGAACACAGTGTTTGAATGTCTTCATCAATTAAACGATACAACCAACTCAGTTCACAAAAGTTATGGATCGAAAAAGCGTTTGAACAGAGTGTTCGAACACTCTATTTTTATAAAGTAAAATGATTACTAGACTGCGGATTTTATGCATTTATGATAAAAATGGCTACGCAGAATTTAAAGCAGTGGTCATATTAAAAAGATTTAAAGGCATCAGTGTATTAGTTTCAGTTTAACACTGAGTCTACCACGAGGAATCAAATGACTCATTTTAGATTTTTTATTTGTCAATTATTGTAATTGTAAGTTGTCTACATGGGAATTTATTGAATATATTTTTTGACTCCAGTATAGATTATAGTAAAAGTCGCACGAAATATAAATAAATTTAATCTTGTTATTTTTATGATACTATACATCAGCCACTTTTGATGGCCGGTAGGTTTGGTGTTACTAAGATAATTAAATGATGAACATATATTTTATTTGTGCCTGCGTCTTGCAAACAACGTAAACATTATTTTATTTTGCATAAAGATCCGCAGTCTCTTGATTACTGTTGAAAATCGGACATTATTAATTGTTGTAACGCGAAGCACGCATTTTTACCAGTTTTCACGGAACAGGATAAAATGTAGGATGTCCTCTTTTTGCCCTGGAGTGTAGCTAGCATCTAGTAGGTAGAACTAGCTAGGTCGCTAGGTAGGTGGGTTCAAGACCCTGGAATTACTCGACGCCAGTCTCTCGGGTGAACTTTACTGTCCCCGTCGAGAATAGTATTGAAACGTATGCGGTGAAATACGATGGCCGCTGATGGGTAGTAAAAACTGATGCGGACCTCTACGCGCGGTTCACCGTGACGCTGCAGGTACCCGCCTAGGAGTTCTTGCGCCAGCTATTAATTGTAGTTTAAGTTTAAATAATAGTTTAACGACGCTTCGTTTTTCATACGGCAATTGGAATTCATTTTCTTTCGAGTATCTTTTGATTGCGGTGTAACCGAGATAATCACTCCACGCGATAAAACTAATTGTCACAGACATTTTACGATCCGTTCCCGATGAATTTCTTTTTGAATTTATGATACTAAAATATAATCTGAAACGTATGCAAGTAAATTGCCCCCAGGTGTGTGCATGTTCGGTGAATTTTTTAATTTCACTTCCTCGGAAACCAGGCTCCATACCGAATACATTAATTTTAAGTTCTCCGTTTTACATACGCAACGCTGGAGAAAATGATAAGATTTTATTTTAAACTTCGAAACGCAGTGCCGTACATTTGTAATCTAAATTTTCTATCTAAACAGCAATATAAAGTTCTCGATAAACAAAGATATTTGAACATTTCTGAAACAAAGAGCGTGCATCCCCATCCGTACAATAAAATAAATATTCCTAATCCAAACGATCCAAGGTAAATAGATCGAAGATTCTTTGCGAGTCAATTTTGAAGGTTCCACAGATTGGAAAACTCATAGAGAATGATGTTGTTCGATCAATACCGAGCTCCCTTCGAATTAAGGTACATAGAAGCAGAACCGCATTGCTTCCCATTCTCTCGTGGTTCATTTCTCAATATCTCACGTTCAAGATGAAAGCAACAAATATGAATACCAGAAAGCCTGGCTATCGTAACTGATATCGTTACGCGATTAGGGTAAATGACACGGTGGATCAATGGATAAGGGAACGGACCGTAGGGGGATTCCAGCGAGGCCGGGGTCCATGCATTATTGCCATCTCTCTATCGTATTGAATCCGAGTAATGGAGAATATCCTCTACAGTCGGCTGACCCAGGATCACGACTTACGAATAATAGCCGAGTACAGCTCATCTATCCGCTGGGCTACATCGATCTTATATACGAACGAGTGGCGAGCTGATTGGCGCATCCTTATAAGCCGCATACAATATCCTAGCGGTCCAGGAACTCATTATCCACCACCTACCTTAAATCGCCTACGTTCGAAACGTGTTACGTCGAACCTAACGTCGTGCGAAGAGGTCGAAGGGGTCCCAGAGTACGTTGTTATCAACTACGGCGCCCAATTGGTTCTCTTCTACGGTGTTACGTTCCACACTCTTCATCTGCCTCTTCTGCCGTAGCGTAATTTTTTCCTTCTATTTTCTCGGCAATTTATAACTTCATTTTCGTATACAAATGTTCGCGATGCGCGAGGGATAAATACTCGACTGAACTGATGGGAGCAGGTAATTGGATGAAAATTGCGCGATCAGATTGTGTTTTACGGTGTTATGGTTGACGGCGCTCCATTCGCTGTCGGTAACGTGTGCGATGTATAGACACGGTTACCGAATGATGGATAGATTATTCAGTAATGATTGGTCAGCCAGTCGTTATGAATAATAACCGTCCGATGCAGTGAACGGATCCGTTAGGTTCGAGTTAGGTCTTGGATTCGTCGAATTGTATAACATCGCATTCAGAGAAGTTGAACATTTTTGGTCCCCTCGGTGAAAGTTCAGCCGCAGACTGAGAAGAATCATAGCAGTTCTTTTTTAAAAACGGAGAAAGATAACGGCGTGTCCGACTGTGCTCTAACGGTTTCCCACTGATTCTGTTCAGCTCTTCCCATCTTCTACGGAGTCGCACAACAAACCTATATTGGAACTGTCCTGTAATCGATTTACCGTGGAGCCAGATTGATTCTCCGGCCACAATGTCCTCTGTCTCACAGCGGTTCTGTCTGTCCGAGAAAAACGTAGCCTGTTTCGTTCTGGAAAACCACGAACTCTCGAAACGATCGTTACCTTCCCGCGAGACAGTAGGCAGCGTTACGCGGTCGACGGGAATTTCACGATTTTACGCTCGACTGCGGAATCGTAGTCGTTACGCCCCTAGGTCTGAATAATATCAACGAGTGAATATCGTTCTTGGTGCGCACACCCTGCTCGTCGAATAAAGCGCGCTATTACGCGCAATGAATGTCAAGCGGCGAGATGAAATATATCCGGTTTATCGTCCTTATGCTCGTCACTCCTCATCCCTTTCACTCTTTCCCCGTGTGAACACGGAAGTTGCCGTTCTACCGACACGCCTTCGCGGAAAGACAAAGGTCCATGGATATACAGCGTGTCACAAAATTCCTTCAACATCCGGAAATGGGAGGTTCCTGAGATCATTTGAAGCGACATTTTACTTTATAAAAATGCCGGCCGTGGCTTTGTTAAGGAGTTATTGACGAAAAACACGGACCAATCGGAGCGCGGAATAGACGCGTGTTGGTACAGTCGGCCAGTTGACAGTTGCCGCGCCGCACCAACTGGCGAATATTTACCAATAGACCTTTGTAAGGTTAGGTTAAGAGCGGTGGTAGAAGGAATAGCGAAGAAAGGAGGGAACAAATAAAGTTATACTAAACAGGGTGTTTCAAAATTCCTTCAACATCCGGAAATGGGAGGTTCCTGAGATCATTTGAAGCGACATTTTCTTTTCCAAAAATGGTGTCCGCGGCTTTGTTAAAGAGTTATTAACGAAAAACATGGACCAATCGGAGCGCAACCTAGACGCGTGTTGGTACAGTCGGCCAGTTGACAGTTGCCGCGCCGGACCAACTGGCGAATATTTATTAATGGACCTTTATAAGGTTAGATTAAGAGCGGCGCGAGAAAGAATTGCGGAGAAAGGAGGGAGCAAATAAAGTTATACTAAACAGGGTGATATATATATAGATATATAGATATTAGAAATGTCAGTAAATCCTGTTATGCAAACTGCGGGCTCATCGGGAATTAAATTGCGAACAAGAATGCAATTATTTAACATAATGCAAGAAAGAAAAGGCGAGAACATTAATTCATAATTAGAATATCTCGAATAGTATCTGAGTAAGAAATTTCTGATGTATTTTCAGATGAAAATTAATGGTAATAATTTTAAAATGTTCTTATAATATATATTTATTTACTAAAAAGTTTCGCGATTCACATATTTTGCATAAAACAATCATTTACATCACGTCAATATAATTTATGTGCAAAAATAATTCTTTTCAGCTTTCGGCGCAAATATTGCACTATCACCACGGTTTTTCATGGGTTCTCGATAATCTGAGGAAAAAATGTTTCCAACAAAAGAGGAACAGTATTCAGATGTCTACAAATTTCAATGTATGAAAGTTGTAAAAAAATTTTTTTTTTCAAAAAACTGAGGTAAGTTTTCATTTTTAAATGCTAAAATATATTTTGGATTTCATAATGTTTTAGCAGATCTTAAGATGAATTCAACGATATATAACATTATAATCTTGAGCATATAAATAACGCTAAAATAATGTTGCTTCAAATGATCTCAGGAACTTTCCAATTCCGGATGTTGAAGGAATTTTGAGACACCCTGTATATAACTTTATTTGTTCCCTTCTTTCTCCATTTTTCCTTCTCGCGCCGCTCTTAACCTAACCTTACAAAAGTCCATTGATAAATATTTACGAAAAACTGGCCCCGATTTTTACGACATTTTAATCGTTGGCACTGAGGCGCTACTAAAATGGATCGTGTCGAAAAACATTTTCACGTCGCTAAACTTGTTTATATTTGACGCAATAACAGTCGGCTTTTGTTGCATCCGACGGCAGAACGTGGTGGCTGCGATGCGCGATTCTATCCCGTATTCAGGAGGCTGAAATGTCTGGCTGTGCCTCGTGTAGATGTGCACAGCCGAAGCGAAGACATCGTGGCATACATGCTTGACAGCGTGAACTTCGTTGACCTTTTCAACCGTGCGCGGGGGTGACTTTGGAACCAGGATCTTTGTACCACACGCTTCTCTAAAGGAATCTCGATGGTTGAATTCTAAACCATGGCTGATGTTTGTATTGTATTTCATTGTGTTCGTCGTGTAGGTAGCTGGATGTCTAGCAACGAGAAAAGGTGGATACTGTTGTCTATTGGCTGTGGGTTCGAAGGAGGCAGGAACTTAAGGTGTTCTCAGGTGTCTTATCAATAGACTGCGGATCTTTATGCATGTATGAAGAAATTGGTTGGAGGAATTATAAAACAGTAAAAGATTAGAAAAATTTAAGAATACTGTAATGTCGTTGTTAATGTAACGAAGTCGCGTTAAGGGATGAAATCAATATGTATTTTATTCCTGCTTCTCGCAATAAATGCAGAACATTTTTATTTTGCATAAAGATCCTTAGTCTACTTATCAATAATAACGGAGCTTATATAATACTAAGCTTGACCAATACGAAGAGAGAAGCATGCAAACGTGTAAAATATTAACATAATACAGAATAAGCAAGCACCTGTATGCTTATTTAGATGAATTTGCTCATTTTCTTGAACTTTTTACTAGACTGAAGTATGCGATTTGTAAAACGCAATTTTTATTAAAGCGATGCAGAAATTGGTTATTATTCATTGGTAGGTTCACCTGCAAGCGAAATAAATCAGGTGTCAATTGGTAATGTATTTGTAAATCAATTCAAGAAGTCTTAACTTTGTTGTGTTGAATGGAGAACGAAGTTCAGCGTGCAACAATCTATTGGATTAATTGACTTGCCAAGAGACCGACCCAAGGCACAGGGCTGTTGTTACTCGGTAGAAAGGTTCCAGTACCATTTCTCTTCGAGAAACGATCTTGTCGCTGACAAAATAGCTACACCGGATAACAATCTCTAAAGTAATAGCTCGCGGTCTGATTTACGCGTCCGAAGAATCTTATTGCCGACGTTCCTGAGTTACAACGCGCCTCGAGGGCCTACAGCTGTCGAACCAGTAGCGAGTGCCTTTAGTGGCACGGATTGTGCAAATTTTATTGCGATCACCGTGATCACAGATATCCGATGCTGCTGCGAATTAGGACGCACCTGTCGGATCGAGCGAGACGAAAAAGCGAAACCATTCTTTTCTAATCTTCGCTGTAGTCGCTTTCATTCGTAGATCAATCTGTTATCTGTGAAATTAACAATTAGTACACTTATATTTTCATCACAGAACTTTCTAACAAACAGTGTTCGATAAAACAAATTGATGTCACAGATTCTCAAAGAAATTCAAACTTTCTACATACTTTGAAGCTGAACTTTCAACACGAGTAACTTTTGAACCAGTGGATTCCTAAGATTAAAACTTGGATTTTCAGCATTTTCTCGTGAAAATCTACAAGATTTCATTTTAAAAAGTTAAAAATTTCTGGTTCCTCCCGGCGAAGTTTAACCCACTCTTTAAGGGGAATCTAAAAATAAATATTAAAGTGGGTATACAGATTATCCAGATTATTCACTCTTGAGTTAAACAAGACGAGAATTAATTCGTGATTGTTTTATAGTCCGGATCCTCGGCGATTCGCCGCGCCGTGTCTCGCGAAAAATCGTGGTCGTCATATCGCGTGAAAATCTGCTCGACGGACCGTAGGTGGCAGCCGTCCCACGATATTAAGATTAGACGGAAGGATTCCACCGTCGACCCGGATAGTTCGATTGCTTTGAATTCCAGTTCAGTGAACCGCGCGGCCGCATTCTTGTCCCCCTTCGGTAAATATAAATCATGAATTCCGGGCTCCATCGAGCCGGAGACGACAGCTATCTCGATGATGGAATTAGAAAGAGGAAAATCACTGGCGGATTGAAAAACTCAATCGGCGCGATGCACTTTATCCCATACAGTTGAGCTTTTTCTATTCCCCTCTCAATGTCGATTCTCAATGCTTCACAGTACTTTCTTATACTTGACAATACAATGTTTTCGACCCACTCGGAATTGAGAATTATTTTCTTGTCTACGATGGTTTCATTATAAGGAAAACATTTGATTCGCTCGATTTGTCGTGGCGAATGGTTCTGCTAATAAAAAGTAGAAGTGGCACGTAACAGTCGTAGAAACTAAAGACTTTCTTGTCGATTGTAATCGCGATTTCCAATTTCCCTGTGATCCGTAGAAAAAATGTTACGCGTGCCCATCAACTACGCACAATACGTCTTCGTTAGTCTCGATTTCATCGGACGAGTCGATAACCCGTCTCGATAATTTCGTCTAGCGACGGGGATAATTTGCATCGCTAATACGCCGGGTAACAGTGTCAACGCTGATAACTGCAGCGAGAGGAACGGCCGGCACGTGTAATTCGAGCCTAATTATACGTGCTCGGGCTTCGAATTAAAACGTGGAATCACTCAATCGCCGCCACCGGACCGTGTAAACGTCTCGCTGCCGTGGACTCGGGAGGGGGGGTTCATCTTTTCCCGCGAATCACCTTGCGAACGGGTTTAATTGCCCTTTTTACCCCAGCGATTACAAATAATTATCCTGGTGCACATCTTCCACCGCCCGTGTCCCCGCTGATAATGACTCCGGAGAATTTTTCGCAACGAATTCGCGCACTTAGAGGCGAGTTATTAACTTCGCCGCGGCGCGACGACTCGACGAGACTCGACGGGGAAATCGAGCAAGAGGACCATGACGAACACCGCAACAAAAAATGTGCTAATGGCGAGCGTGAATCGCGGGGCGCAGGCTTACGCACTTGCGTGACCAGTTGTTCTGCTCTAATAACGCGTCCAGACTCGCCGGAGGAACAGGACACGACCGATGAATGTGAATCAGCGGATTTTTCGCGGTCGTGAACAGCCACGACAAATAGACCCAGCAAGATCGGTAGGTGGCCACCGGGTACACCGGCGTCGATGATTTACGGAGACGCTATGACACCATCAACCTGTTTTCCTTGCCCGGTTATCGTTAAATACTGTGCCTCGAACAACCGCCCCGACCATGTTGCATCGATGCCCCAAGGTCGTCGTACAGTGCTCCACAAAACAATAAGACACTTTGCATGTTTCTACACTGCCCTGCAAAATTAACGGAGCGTTCGATCCTCGCTGAAAATTCTCGATCTTTGACCTCAGCAAGGTAATGTCAAATCTCGGAGATCCCAGCTTCAGATTTTTAAGCAGAATTTTTATAGGAATAAAATTAAATCTGTTGGGATTCACCGATACCATAGCACCATAAGAATTTGGGCGTAAGGGGCGGTTTCTCCGAGGGACAGAGGAGCCCAGGCGGAGCCATAAAGTCAAGAGCCTGGTCTGGCAGTCAGTCCGGTAGAAACAGCTAGCCAAAGCAGTCGCAACTAAGCAAAAGACTTTCATCTACATTATACTATTTGCACAACGGTTAAATACAGGATACGCGGAAAGTGTGGTTTATAAAATAACGTATCACATTATAAAGACATATCCAACAAAATCTGTGTGTTTACTTATTCTCCTGGGTTATTCTTTATCCCAAATTTGTTAAGAAGACTCCTTTTTCCAGGATTACAAGGGTGCAGAATTAGCGTTCCCATTTCTAGATAATACAAAAATGGGGTTTCTCAGTAGTCAAAAACGCTAGATAAAAAATCGATCTAAGGCGCTATCGCCCTCAAAAGTCCTGTTTTTTCGTTTACGAGGCGTAATTTGCATTATTCTACAGCATGTAGCTGTTTTTATAGCTACATGCGTAGTTGTATGATTCCGAATAATGCAAATTACGTCTCATAACCAAAAAAATAGGAGTTTTAGGGCGATAGCGCCCTATATCGATCTTTTATCTAGCGTTTTTGACTACTGAAAAACCCTGTAGAGAGCGATTGGTTGAATTTTTTAATCTCGTAGCTCGATCGTGAAAAGGAGATAGATTTAACGATAGTCTTTTACGCGAGGTGAACAGAAAGAGATACGCACTGATTGCTTGAGGACAGATCCGTTTATTTTGACGGTGAGAACTATACTGACTCGACTGAGGACGATACAGAGAGAAAGAGGGAACATAGAAGAAATAGATCGACGTATATACATTTAACTAGAGCGAGCTCAAGCGACGAGTTAACATAACATGTAAGAGAATAGCGCGAAATACAAAATACTTAAATCATTTTTGTATTATCGAGAAATGAGAACGCGAATCCCGCGCCCTTGCAATCCTGGAAACGAGTCTGGGGACAACATAAAAATGTAAGGACATCAGAAGAAACAGTGTAAAGTACTTCTAGCGACGAAATTCTACGTTTAATACGAAATATATAAGTATGTAAAGTGTCTTATCATTTTGCTCAACACTGTATAACCGGATTGTCCGGATGGTGGATCGTGTCCCGTGCGCCGGTGAATTCAGCGTTGAAAACATGATGCCGATTTATGCGTCTCCGAGGTTCCTCTGCGCCGTTGTTCCCGGGAATTTACTCGGTGCTGCTGGGGATGATCTGCGCGATTCCCCACAGCGTTTGTCATTTTGGACGTGGAAGACTATAGTTAGCCGTATCGGTACTGTATGCCGCTGTTTGTAACAGTCGAATTGTTCAAGTTGGACGAAAATTTGTGTTCCGTGTTTCATTGTTCATTTTATTCCCGGTGCAGTAGAAATGATTCTCGAGTAAACTGCAGTTGAAATGACACTTCTTTTTCGTAGATTTTCGAAGTCAAGTAATACACGAATAAATAAACTTGCTCGACGATTTCAAAGAATCGTTCGCACAGTTTATTCCGATTAATTGGGACTACTTAAAATATACCTGCTGCTTGTAATGGTACAAAAAAAAAACGGTCGAGGAATAAATTGCAAGATTTATGAACTGGAGGGAACCGGAGGATACTGGATCTTGTTGAAGCTAATTGGATCTGGCTGAAACTGGTACGAATGAGCTGATCAAAGATGAACTGATACGATAAGAGTAATTCAAAATTCGTTTTTTTATCTTAACGAATCGTACGACACAAGTAAAAAACAATTTAATTGAGATATTTTATGCAGTGGACGCTGTTAAATGCAAAGTTAAAATTGGGCGTAAGTGGAAGTTAGTATCGAGAAGAAAATGACGATTATCGGATAAAGGAGGACGGTCATAATGAGATCTGTATCAATACTGGTCGAGCAATGAGGCAATGAAGACGTTTAATTAAGAACGTCATTATTCCTTATTAGCTAATGTTACCATAAGAAATAGTTACCATCGTGATATTAGTAATTACGTTCCAGGATACGTAGATGTTTCTCGTACTAGCTTGATTAATGGATTCAATTAAATCGAGCACTAATAAGCACGTATACCCTAATGATTATTATTGTAATTAACACTAACTTCTTTCATTTATTATACATCGAATACTTGTTTTATTCTGTTCCATTCGTAGCACCACCATTCATAGTTTTGTTACATTATATTGGTCACAAATTTTCTCAAATTTTCTCTTTTTTATATGGAACTGTATGTTTTTATTTAGGCAAGCGTGTAACTTATCCCGAGACCAATTCACTGATTTATGATACTTACGTCTTCCGAGGTCATTCAAGGTCGTTCAGTGCCTTAGCTTCATAGAAATACGTCCACCCAGAGTAGATTTAGAGTAGATTTCGAGTAATACAGAAACAAAGTAAGTTTTACTTATTTGAAATATATTTTACGTATTCGGATAATGGGGTTACGAATATGGGACGCTCCACTGTACTTTGATCTGCACAAAAGAACGGAGTCCCTAATTAGTGTTCGAAGCGTTTAACCCCTTGTCGTATACAATTTCCTTTACAGTTACAATGATTAGAACGCCTTTATTCCGAAAAATGTCGTAGAAGGGAAAAGAAAATTTATATTTTTCGCATGGCCAACAAATTTTATTTCATTTAAAAAGAAAGGCATGACATTCATATTTGTTAGACCTTGTTAAAATCTTCGTGACGAGTGTGACTCGTCAAAACACGGCAAAGGGGTTCATGTTAACTAACCGCTCAATAGATTACGTTCGTGTTCGAACAATCGCATTACTGGAGCAGTTACAGCTCTAATTCCCACCGACTGAACTCGATCGAACAATCTCGGCAAAGGATTTTCAGCTTGTGGATCAGGCAGACCAGCACCCCGGCTATCTAATAAATAGCACGGCCGTTCCATAAAGTAGCGCAATACAATACCTACGCTATCGTTTCCCGTGGATCC
>CM052202.1:7873921-7886488 GCA_028455805.1 Lasioglossum figueresi | reverse complement strand
TATAGGGAAACAATAACGCAAATCCGTACATGGTACATACAGATCGTGCGCGCCGCTCGCGCTGCATCGAGACATTCGGTGCATCGATACATGTACCCCGGCGAATGCCAATTCCATTTGTATTCCAGCCACGTTCTCGCGTCCTTCTACTCGAAGACCAGCCTGCGCTGATTGTTTCTGAAGCGTTCGTATAATACGCGCGACCACAAACGTACTCGCGCGTGTATGCATGTGAGAACCTGCACCCGCGAGATGTACCGTGCATCTCGCGAGACGATGCACACCGTGCACCTCGACATCCACGACGTAGCCGAGGGTGCGCGTGACATTTTCCGCTCGCGATTGTTCACCAGCGACTGTTCGTTATGACAGTCTCTAAGAAGCTCAAGGAAGATTAATGGCTAATGGGGACGCGCTTAGATTAGAGACGCTGCTCTTCGTCCCGGAACAGTGCTGCGAATTGGACTCTAATCCGCAGACAGGCGAAATTTTGCTGAGGAAGCACTCGGTGAGATGTCTGGTGTACAAACAAGTACGGTGCATTTACATATATTTAATCGTGATTGCATTTCAAATGAAAATTTTCTCACACCGCGTTGGTGTTTTAACCCTTTGCACTACTTTGTCGAGTGACTCGACGTCGGAGAAAGAAAAATGTAAATTCAACGGGTTCTTGTATGTATTTGGTCCTTCTTTTATTTAAATTTTATAACAACGTTTGAAATAAAATTGTTTAAAATACGTAGCAGTTAAGGAACTGTCCTTTGAAGTAAATTTCAAATAAAACGATTCAAATAGTACGGAGTTGTTGGCAACAATATTGGAAAATAATTCAGACTGCGAAGGGTTAAAGCATCAACCTTACCCTACTAAACGCACTACATAAATTTACGCTAATCGGTACATAACCTCGAAGGACAATACTTTTCATCGTGGCGTTTAAGAAACAGCATTATTCGACACTGTGTTCTTTTTGCATTTGAGTCGAAGGAAAATGCTGCTGAGGCTGCGAAAATGACTTGTTCCGCGTTAAAAGGTTAAAAGAACGCAGTGGAATGCCGAAAAAAGTTCTGGACGAGGAATTAGAGCAATTATTGAATGGATATCCTTGTCAAACACAACAGAAACTTGCTGAGGAACTTGGTGTAACTCAACAAGCAATTTCTGCTCGTTTGAAGATGCTTGGAAACGTAACGTGTATTCTTTTTTTTATAAATAAAGATCAAAAGTATGCTCAAAAGGCATCGAACTAATTTGTACACCTAATGAAACGGACTCCAGAAACGTGACGTTCGCAGACATTGGAAAATCTATTTTCTATTATCCATATCTATAATCTATTCGATTAAACTTTCATTAGAATAACATCTTTATTTTATTTGTAATTTGCTGTGTGCTATTAAATTTTAAATGGAGCACACTAAATCCATACAGACTTTGATGAAAATGTGGGAGATAATTCTGGAAGAAATATTTGCCACGTATTTCTTCCTTTATGGATATCGTTCGTGTTGTAGGGGTGAAAATGACCCTCAAAGATGGGGATAAAAACTTTTATATTGTTTGCAAATTTTGTTACAAAACTTCCATCTATTTTGATGAAAGTTCGTGTCTGCGATCTATGTACCTAAATAGAGATTATTCGCTCGTGGAATTGTTTGTTTTATATATTTGGTTTGTTTAAAAGTTGAAGGTGGTATGATTTTCTTATTTGAACGACATTCTTCAAGTATGACAACATGGGAAACTGCCACGGTGGTTATAGCCTATTCTACTGGTTCGGTACCCAATCATTGTACTTTATAACTCTATTGTTATGCATTCGTTTTCTCGACTCCGCGCGCACAGTTGTAGCTGAAACGGGGAAAAATATTCCGAGCACGACGCAGTGTCCATAGTCTGCTTTAACCACGATAAACTCTTCGTGGACTATCTCCATTTTGCAGGATTTACCATAATTGTTGATACGAGTTTGTTCATATTTTTCATATTTCATATGACTCATCTATTTCTCAAAGAACAACCTAATTCCGTCTTGTGCGAATTGAAGAAGACAAATCGATCTCGCTTCCATTGAGACCACTTTAAACAACACAGCGAGAAACTAGGTGACACCTACTTTTGCTAAAGATGAATGAGCGAAAAGGTGCATCAATCAAAGGGAAATTCGAAGCTGACCTACTTCATCGTCGAGGCGAAAATTTCGCGTCTGAGCAACCTAAGGAACCTGGAAATTCCCTTAAGAAATCGACCTCGTTGCTATGAAACATCGTCTTTAATACAAAGAAGGAATTCTAGTTTGACCTGAATAATTTCAGGTACCTTGTCCTAATCATTTAGACTCCGGATATTTATGCATTCATAAAGAAATTGGTTCGATGAAATATAAAACAGTGAAAGATTGAAAAAATTCGAGAATGTTGTAATATCGCTGTGATCGTAACAAAGTCGTTAAGGTATGAAATCAATGTTTATGTTATTCCCGCTTCCCACAATCGATGCAAAACATTTTTATTTTGCCTAACGATCCGCTGTCTGCTAATCATCTACAAAAACTTTAATCCTAATCGTCACATCATTTTCTTATATTCGAACAAAAAGTAGCTGATTGGCCAATCGCATTAATAGTTACTGTAACTTGAAAGTACCTCGATGGTTGTAAAGTGTTAAGCACAAGATCCCCATAAAACTTCGATCCGCCACCGATTGCAACGTTATATTTCCTACAATCAAGCGAAGGGCCGCTAGTCGGCTAATCGAATTAGTAGCCACCGGCGAAAGAAATGGGAGTCGGCGGTCTCATGGGACGAGCAACAAATTGCACGTTTCACGATGCTGTAAATCAGACACGGGAATAAGACTTCACGCCTTCGCGGATAGGACACGGCGTAAAGTAAACTCCCCATCGGGATATCGACGAGAGCGATCGGTGGATGCGCGAAAATTGATACTTGCGAGTGATATCGCGGAACAAATCTCCGGAATCAGGATCAATGGCTATTGGCGGTGGCATAAATCGCGCCGCTTTTCCGCGTAGCGGTTTTTTGACGTCGATCGGTGCATCGAATGCATTCACATGAAGGCACACGTTGCAAGCGTCAAAGCGGCGGAACGAGCACGAATTGCAATAAACGGCGTGCATTTCACGCGAGGCGAACTCTATCGCGTCCACCGAATTATACGTGTCCGTTTACGAGCCGCGTTACGTCGTCGCCCCGAGCTCTCAAAGATTCTATCTTGCGTGAACCGCGGACACGATGACGCATTGTGCGAGAGGCGAACTGAACGTCAGCTCCATCGAGCGTGGAAAACGACAGAGTTATCGGAGACGCAACACCTGGAACGTGCCAGCAATTTTCCGCGTTGACGGCAAGATTGAGGGTGAAGTCTTCCTCGAGTTTTACCGGGAACTTCTTCCTAACCTTTTTAGTCGTGTATGCGATTTTACGCTTCTGCATTGAAAGCATGCTCTCGTCGTTTCAGGGTGCAGTGTTTCCTCATTTGGATGATACATCCGTACCCTTTGCATCGTCAATCTGTGACTCTGACAATTGTAGATCTTTAACATGAAACTTTTTATTCTAGGTCGGAGGAAATGTTTAATTTTCAAGCGATCATAGCTCCGACTGCAAAGGGTTATTATTTGTTTTACCGAGTCAGTTTGTCTGGCCCGAGACAAACCCTTGAATTGAAATGCAAAGTGAAAGGAGACGCATTGCAAGCCGTCGGATAAGATCAAAAACTCGCGCGGCGTGTTCATTCGGAAAGACTCGATCCTCGGCTGAAAAAGTAGTTATTTGTAAGAATATGTTTTAGCGGCAGTGTTGCTCTCGCGAGTTATTTATGACGGTGCATCGTTCCTCTCTGGTATTCAGTAACGGGCCACGTTTGCTTCCACGCTGTGCATCTCATATTTCTCAGTTTATTCAGATTTCATAATTTTTTGTCTGGAGATAACAGTGGAATTGTGAGTACCCCGCGCCGCGACTAAATTGTTGCGTAAATTCTGCGCGCACATTACTATGCGGCCGAGGAATCTCAATAATAATAAATACAGATTTCAGGCGCGATTCCCGCGAAAGACTTTCTCGGTAAATGAGGTTTCTCGCGGGAATATTTTTTAATAAGACCGTCGTTATATTAATAAAAACCAAAAGCTATGCGGTACATTCGATATTATAATTAATCCAGAGAAACGAGAATAAAGTGTCCGTACCGACTTTGGACAACGCGTTTCAAAACACATGGAAGAAAGCAACGAGAGGGAAACGCTTGAGGATCGCCACGACAAGCTTCTATTACTGCAGCTGCGGCAATTTTTCTCATTCCTCGGTAGTCCGTGGTAACATCGGACGTTTATCTCCACGACCAGCGATATTATAATCCTCTCATAAATTTCTACGATCCGTGAAACCTTTAAAAAGACAGGAACGAGCCAGCCCATAAGAGAGTTCTCGTTTTATTCGGCGGCGCGTTTCAGTCGCCGTACAACGATCCTCCGACTGACTTCAAATCGTTTCTCCGCGCGCAATCAACGCAATTAGCGCGTAGACGATCCCCAGGATTCTTATTATGATGTTATATGTCGCAACAGACAGTCCCGCCGAAGAATTCGTTCAATTCATTCATCCGCGACACGTGCAAGAGTTAAAATTAAAGAATTTAATTTGAATATTTTTCACGAGGACATTCTTATTTAAATACATCGTATTTGTGTTTCACAAATTCATAAAACTAATTTTCTTTCACTAATTCATAAAACTGATCAATTTTTAATTGAGATTTATCGATGCTTGCGCAAGAAATCAATACATCCCATAATTCGATTCGGAGGTGTGGATTCACCCCTAGGCCGGATGACCACCACTTTTTACACACGCTGTACAAGTCGTACACAGTGCGACAAGTGAGGAGAAATCGAATCATTGAGATTTCTTCGTCCTAAAATAAGAGTATAGCCAGAG
The DNA here is from genome assembly GCA_028455805.1 of Lasioglossum figueresi. NCBI lineage: Eukaryota > Metazoa > Arthropoda > Insecta > Hymenoptera > Halictidae > Lasioglossum > Lasioglossum figueresi. The sequence goes on along the minus strand of CM052202.1, from coordinate 7,881,524 downwards.
CGTCGAGGTAAAGGAACAAGAATGGGTACTCTCAACTCTCAACCGCAATACCTAGAAAGTGAAAACCTGGAGACTCGCGTCGTTTTTGCCTTGCAGCCACACAGACATAACTCTCGCTTTCTCGTTTCCGCGACGAAGCCCGCTAGGGAGGTCCGCAGGATCCGCTCGGTATTCCGCAGATCCTTATCTATCCTCCGTGTAGAAGTTTTTGCCGGCTGTGGACAAGCCACGGCAGTTACAGTGTTAGCGATAGTGTTAGTCACAATGGCGCGCGACCTACGACGCTATAAGTTTTCATTATAATGCCAGGCTGGCTCGCGCGGATGATGACCATAGCTCACGGCTGTCAGAACGATGTCGCGCGAACGGAACACTACTAGTTTACACCCATTCTTCTCGCCAAACTTCTCAACCGCGCTGTTTCGTCCGGGTCCTCTCATCGACAACGAGTTTGTAAACAATGTTTTTCATCGACGTCGTCCTCAGAATTATAAGAGTTATCGTTATAGTTGGTATCATCAATAGCCTTTAGACTTACAATTATACACAATATAGGCGACTGCATGTCTACAGGGTGTCTCAAAATTCCTTCAACATCCGGAAATGGGAGGTTCCTGAGGTCATTTGACATTTCCCTTTGAAATAATGGCATCCGCAGCTTTGTTAAGGAGTTATTAACGAAAAACACGGACCAATCAGAGCGCGGCTACAACGAACTGATTCTGGCTCGGCCAACGGCGACGCCACGTTAAGCGGGACCTGTCGTCGAGTCGGACGACATTTTTGCAACGGAAAATGTCGCTTGAAATTATCTCAGGAACCTCCCATTTTCGGATGTTGAAGGAATTTTGGGACACCCTGTATATTCATTTTGATTAGGTTGTTGCATATGAAATGCCTGATTTTAGAATGCAACTCTTATGAAACGTTTCGATCAAGAATTGCTATTATAGTCTATAGCAGTGGTTCTTAATCTTTTTAAAGTCAGGGAACACTTTTGATTATATGAAAAATTTGCGGAACACCAAAATTAATGAACCAAAAAACAAACAAAAACATCCCGCGTAGAAATAAATATATTCTGGAAAATATATTATTAAATATATTTAATATATTTCGCGGAATTTCGCGAAACACTTGCAAAAAGCTCGCGGAACACCAGTGTTCCGCGGAACATCGGTTACGGACTAGTGATCTATAGGTTTATTCTTACTAAACGTACCACGACCGGTCAAATGACCGGATCTAATCTAATCTTAATAAAATTATGTAGATGCCTTCATAAGAAATGATTTAATAAATATCTTTATTAGAATACATGTTATAATAAAAATCGTGCAAAGTCTAAATAAATGAATTCTTGTCATTTTTATAGGGAACCACCTACCTGTTACTTCTATAGTTTAATATTTATTGTATAATTATACTTTTAAAAAAAGTTTATTTCAACGTCAACCAACGCGACTGTTGTGTGTTCCTTTTATATGTCTGGAAAAATAACTTATTGACGATAGCATTATGTGATTTTTGGTCAATGTGTGGTGATTAATTAACTTACTAGCCATTGATGGCAAAAAAGAACTACAAAATCAAGATAACGATAATAATGTCTTATTTTTACCGTAATACAGTCGAGAAACTTGAAATTTGCAGATAGAATACATTGGGTCTACAAAATTGCGGTTGTTTAATGCCACTGCTAAAAATTGGATATTTCATATGCAACAACCTAATGTTATGGCTCAATATCGATAACAAAGAATTAGAATATTTTGTCGGGTTGAAAGAACATAATGACATACGGTAGGACCTCGTTCGTTGCACACTAGCGACTCCCACCACGAGATGTTCAAGGTTCTGGAACTCGTGGTGGGGATTGTGATGATTGTACGTTCTTCCGAGCAGCGTACGGAGTGGGGGAATACGGAGTGGGAAAGTAGAGAAACGGATTGCGCGATTGGTTACCTCTTTGGCTGCACAACCGGGATTTCCGTACGCATTTTACGGCCCCTCGTGCAGCGAGCGAGGTTCTACCGTAACACGTTTCGTCGGTGTTCTTCGTGTCTTCTACCCTCAGTTTCCTTCAGTTTCGCTTTCCGCCGAGCGCGAAGAATTACGTTTCTCATTGCGCAGAGTGCTCCCCGGTGACCCAGATGCACCCGACACCGTGCTTTAATTTATTTGGTAATGACGAGATACTGTACAGACACTTGGCTCTCGGAAAGTGTTCTCGGTCCCGTTTACCGCCGCTGCCTGACTGAACTTCTTTGTCAAGCTGCTCCGTAAATTCCGGCGTTCTTGAAAAACGTTGCCTGTAATTTATCGGCCGCGTGGCCGTGTTCAAGAAAATGAAAGGGTACCGCTTCCTGCCGCCATTTTGCGTTGTCATTTTAATTTTATGCAGGGCATCAATTTCATACACATATATCAAACGCTCCTTTGAATTATTCATCGGAATTAGAATATAATCGCCGCACTTTACGGGTTTATGCATCGAAAGCATTTCATCGCGGAATTGTTTGGTACTTCGAATCTCGTATTTTTTTCACGTAGTAAGGCGAGGTTTAGAAGGTGGCCTACGGGCCGCTAGCGTGTAACGTGAAAACGTTTTCGAAGATTGCTGCGGTTAGACGAATTGGAGGGTATTACGTGGTATTTACTGCACGACGGTATTTTTGCGGAACGATAATTAAAGGTTCTTCCGAGCCTCTAGCGGTGCTCCGGGATCGATCATTGGCCTGCATCGCGATGATTGCACTTTGACATAGAAAGGAATTTCTTCTGGTCGACGATCTGCGTATGTACCCCGAAGGTCGAACCGCAAATTTGCTTGGTCACGATGAAAATATGATCTTTCGTCGACTGTAATCATTGTAATCGGTGTACTAACCCTCGCAGGGAACTATTGCATTAAAATATTAAATTGCGCGGCAAGTACGCTCCGTTTGGAAAAAAACTGATAAATGGACTGAGGGGTCTTCTTGTAAAATAAAATTGTACTCGCAAGAAAAGGAAGTTGAGTAGATATTTATTCGTTCTACATTCTTACAAAAAAGAAAAAATCTTGTTTTCTTACCGGAAAATTAAATACGTAAAATTTTGGAACACCGTTGATTTTCTAAAAAAAAAAGGATGACGATGGGAATTATGTGAATAAAGATATTCTAGTTCTACAATAGCATAATCAATGGAATTTTCAGAAATTTTTGTAACAAATGCCGTAGTCCGCTTACTCAAACGGATAGTTTTTGCCGGGATTGTACATACAACTAAGTACACAATGTACATAAAATAATAACACTGTGTACGCGTTTCACACTACTCAATAATGGTGTACAACGATTTATATATACGTTGCTTCGGGGATGGCCAGTTTTTCGTAACGCTATTATAGTAACGAAGACGATTATTGATCGTAACAAGTCTCGGGATTTTTTTGCGTTATTACCTGCAAATTATGCGTAATTCTGGCAGAAAGTGATGCGAGCAAGAATCGAATAAAAACCTTGAGAGATAAATTAGCTGGTGAACCAGAAACCTGAATATCAGCTAAACCGGTTAGCTTCCGAACATACGTTGGAATATTTCTCTTCCTTTTAATGAGGTCTTTCAACCTGCTACTTTGTGTAGTCATCTCATTTGCCATACTTATATAGAAACCTATTACATTCTTTCTCCACGATTATTCCTAATAATCAATGCATAATCAGAACATAATTCGCAACTAGGAATAAAACCATCAAATTTCCTTTTAGTATCATTCTTGCTTCGACATCTAATTAGTTTCGAGCCACTGTAGAATACTAAATTCTCTAATCGTATTCATACAAATACTAAAAAAATTAAATACTCAATCTAAATACTTTCTCATGAAATTCATATCCCTACTCGACTAGGGTGTACTTTAACAATTCTTTTCAAACACAGTGATCAAAATATCTTTATGAAACTTTGCAGGCATATTTACACGACTTGAACTTGATTTATAAGGTAGGAAATCTATACAGGAAAATCATTTCGGAAGACTCGCGCTGCCAGTATAGTCATCTTAAAGCGAAACGCCAAGATCGATTTCAATTACTATGATTGAGATTAAATAAATTACTTTATCGAGCTTCCCGAAAAAAAATGTCTGATCGCTGTGGGGTACGATATCCAATAAACAGCGTGACTCATTCGCCGGCGATTTCTATTTACCGTTTCGTTTCCATCACTCGGAGCCGAACGCCGACGCCGACACCGACGCCGACACCGGGGCTCATGGTTGCATTCTCTCGTGATCATTGGCACTCACTTGGTTCCCTTCGCGTCACGCTGGACACCCATCGCGGATAATGACGCTCGTTCGCGTACGGTGTCACACAATTCGATTTGCTTGAAGCGGACACGTCTACGAACGTTGTAATCGTTAGAACGGTACCGACATTTTTTCCGACGTTGGCGATCCTCTGTCCAGCGATACCAACGTTCGATTTCGTCGACAAGCAGGACTTTCAACATGACGAACTGGCACCAACGCGCTCGCGAAGCGAACGTGTATCAATGGTTTATTATTAATAATCGTCCTCGTTTCTACAGAGTGTAAAGAAATTATATGTCTCGGCTACCACAGGATGATTCTACACCTTCGATTCGATTGAAATTAAACTAAGAAAGGTGTCGCAAAATTGATCTTGACCTTGAATTTTAATCTTAAAAGGTAAACAATTTTTTTTTTCATTGCGTCGTATTTTACTCGTCGAAGTGCAGGGTCAAAAGTGCAAAAGGAACCATTTAGTCAAAAACGTATGGTCATCGCTAGACAGCGGATTTGATGCATTTATATGTAGTAAAAATGAATAAGAGGAAAACAAAACTGGATATATATTCGATGAATTTAAGAATGTTGTTACATTATTTTCGACCTGTTAAGATGATTGAAAGATGAAATACATTGTTATCTAGATACCATTTCTTACAATCCACTTAGAGAAATTTTATTTCGCATAAAAATCCGCAGTCTAGTCATCACTAGTTCCAGAACTTTCAACACCTCGCGATGGGAGTCGCTAGTGTGCAACGAACGAGGTACTACTGTATGTATATATACTCCGTTATCGATATTGAGTCATTATATTAGGTTGTTGCATATGAAATGTCCGATTTTTAGCAGTGACATTAGACAAACGCAATTTTGTGTACCCAATGTATTCTATCTGCAAATTTCAAGTTTCTTGATTGTATTACGGTAAAAATAAGATATTATTATCGTTATCTTGATTTTATAGTTCTTTTTTGCCACCAACGACTAGTAAGTTGATTAATCACCACACATTGACCAAAAATCACATAATGCTATCGTCAATAAGTTATTTTTCTAGACATATTAAAGGAACACACGACAGTCGCGTTGGTTGACGTTGAAATGAACTTTTTTAAAAGTATAATTATACAATAAATTTTAAACTATAAAAGTAACGGGCACGTGGTTCCCTTATAAAGATGACAAGAATTCATTTATTTAGACTTTGCGCGGTTTTTATATTATATTTATTAAATCATTTTTCTTTCAACCCGACAAAATATTCTATTTCTCTGTTATCGATATTGAGAAATTATATTAGTTTGTTGCATATGAAATGTCCGATTTTTAGCAGTGACTATTAAACAAACGCAATCTTTGTAGACCCAATGTTTTTTATCTACAAATTTCAAGTTTCTTGATTGTATTACGGTAAAAATAAGACATTATGGTCATACACGTTTTTCATTTACAAGATTGTTATCTTCATTTTGTAATTCTTTTTTGCCATCAACGACTAGTAAGTTAATTAATCACCACATTTTTACTTAAACACCTCCCTTCGTTCAATTTCAACCAAATCGAGGGTGTAGAATCATCCTGTACAAAATGTACGATAAAAGTATACAGATGTTTAAATACTGTTCGACTATAGTTAAAAACTCTTTTAATTTTTTCGAAATAGATCGAGGTCCAATTTCTTCAGTCGACTCTACACACATAAAAAGTTAATCGTAAAGGGATAAGATTGGCATGGTTGAAAGTTTGGTCACACACGTACATTGGACTACTGCCATGTTGGAATGTAATAGCATATTCTGCTGCAAGGTAATGCTGAATCGTTACCCACAAGTTGTTTTCTCAAATGTCTTTATTCATGAATTGATACATTATACCACTTACTCGATTCAATGGACCTGCACCATACTGTGTAAGGCAACCCTACATTATAACGGACCCACAACCTAATTTAACGGTTTGTTTCACATAATAAGAAAAAGAGACTTGCTTTTCCTTTTACCATACAATGTAGATATATCGGATTAGAATCGATTAATGTTACATTTAAAATATTACTGTAAACTCCAAGTGCCTCTATATTCGCGTTAAATAATACTTATTTTAATCCGTATGTTCGTGTTTAAAGATTTTTCAACGTGGTTGCATACAAAATTAAATCTTTGATAGTTTTTATGAATTCGAGTTCGCTACCAGATTGATAATTCGCGCGATATAACCGCATTTATGGTGCTAGAATGTTCACAGTTAATTGCCTTTACATTACCTTTCGACTCCGTGCGCGTAATCGTTATTTCACACACGCGATACTGCTTTCGAGCGGCACAAAATCGATGCTGCAGCCGGCAGGAGTAGAAATCAATAAATACAGCGTCGAATGTAATTAGTCTGGTTCAACGAATGCGAATAGTACGAAAACTTAATGCGAAAGAGAAAACAAACGCAGATCGTTCCAAAGTTGTGTGCTAACTGGATCCAACGCAAATGGACCTTTAACTCTCAATAGGTGTTCTTTTCTGTTTTTCTTCGTCCTGAATACGAATCGGTCCTGTACCCATGTGTAGTTTCTGCATCGGACGAAATTGAACGAGCTTTCGTGTACTAGTTTCGAACGGTCACTCGAAATTTTAACTCTCTTACGCTGTTGGGTTCAAAAAGATAGCTACTGTAAAATGACTTTTCTTTAATTACATCGTACCGTACTGTACAGGAGAGAAGATCGTACGACACTAAATTTGGAGTCGCTGTAAAGAGGAAGCTTCGTTCTTCAAGTCTACGACAGCTTCATTCTCGAGAAAAATTTCTGAAAAATTTTTAAGACTGTAGTGGACATGGTGCGTGGGAAAGAGAGACTTTTCGGGCGCCGAAATTCCATCCTTTCCAAGTGCGCACTTTACGCGGTTGGGTCAAAGGATCGGGGCAACGATTGCCAGAATCCTGGTCCGTTCGTTGCAATGTCCTTGTCAGCGACGATTTTGAACATATTGTTTTCGGGGAGGAAACTTTCTCCATGCTCTTGAGGAATAGAGAATTCCTCCCCTCGTTCCAACTTTTTCAGACGTCACCAATCCTCCCACCAAAAAGGGATTATTACCAGTCGAAATTACTGTCCAACAGCCGTATTTATGGTGGACAGTAATCTTGGTGTTGTGATCGTATTTTTGTTACTTCAAAGGAGAGTCCGAACATAGAGAACGTCAGAATGAAATTCAAAGGAGAGTCCGAACATAGAGGACAGAATGAAATTCAAAGGAGAGTCCGAACATAGAGAAGGTCAGAATGAAATTCAAAGGAGAGTCCGCA
>CM052202.1:7704772-7870834 GCA_028455805.1 Lasioglossum figueresi | reverse complement strand
AAACTGCCCCTAGACGGTTTTCAACGACTATCGAACCAATCGAAAGCTGACCAAGAAAACGTCCTGTGAGTAAAATGTCAGGCCTCTAGCTTTCCCGCGAGGGTAGTTACAGGGTAAATGAGATCTTGCGCTTTTCCGTGCATTTTCCGGTCTCCGACGAGTTTTAAACTTCTAAAAAAAATGTGACATATTTTAAATTCTAAGGCGCATTTTACAGAATTTTTCCAGATTTTTATGTTGCAAACTGTACTTGTAAAATATGAAAAACCCCCGAAAAATCGGCAAAATACAGATTTCTCGTAAATATGAAAACATGCTATAGGCAGTGTCGTCAATTGTTCTAAATGTGTTCTAAAATTCTGAAAAAATGTGACAATTTTTGAATCGTAAGGCGCATTTTACAGCATTTTTTCAGAATTTTTCTTACAAACTGAGGTCGTAAAAAATGAAATGCCAACAAGTGTAACTTTCCTCCTCAAAGCAGAAACGTCGAAAAAATTCGGTTTTTATTGTTTTTCGCAACGATCTCACGCAACAAAAAATTGAAAAAATTGACGACACTGCCTGTTATAGCACTTTATCAGGGAGCTAAACAGTAGAATAGCATGTTTTCATATTTTCGAGAAATCTGTATTTTTCCGATTTTTTGGGAGTTTTTCATTTTTTACGAGCACAGTTTGCAACATAAAAATCGAAAAAATTCTCTAGAATGCGCCTTAGGATCCGAAATATGTCACATTATTTTCAGAAGGTTGGAACTCATCGGGGACCGGAAAATGCGCGGAAAAGCGTGAAATCTAGTTTACCCTGTAACTACCCTCGCGGATAAGCTAGACGGCTGAAATTTTACTTGGAGGCGGTTTTTTTTGGGTAGTTCTCGAATGGTTCGATAGTCATTGAAAAATCTCTAAGGGCAGTTTTAAGCATCATAATCGGCTATGCCCTTTTTAAAATTTAACTGAGCACAACTTTCCACAGTTTTCTCTAGAAAAGTGTTAGAAGTGTTACAGAATGGGATTCGACAAATAAATCACTCGTCTCCATTTACTTCAGCGATTCTTCGTTCACGAGCTACTTGCTTCGGAGACTACTAGTTTCCAAGTCATTCATCCTGCGCGCAGTTATTCATCTCTATTTGCTCGACAGACTATTCGCTTGCAAATTATGTAGGGTGACCTGTCCAGTGAATGAACACTTACGCTACACGCCTGTTAAAATTAGTATTCGCAAATCGTTATTTTATTTCCTGAATGCTGTTCCTACAAGAACGCTGTGTCATTGCTAAGAAGTGGTTACAGGTAACCGACGAATTCCTACGAAAACGATAGCGGTTTTGATACAACGAATGGACTGTCTGGGTACCTTTCAAGTTCTTACGGATCATAAATCGTAGAATTTACTTTGGGTTTCATGTTTATAGCTCGTATAAAATCTACAAATTTGCGAGGGATGCATAAACACCGTGGAGTGAATAAATTTCGAAAATTATTGAAAACTATAAACTCGAACAAGTGGGTACATGATACTGCGGTAATCTGCGCACTGCATACCAACGCGTGGACTGTGAAGGTCATGAAGTATGTAGAGTGAGCAAATAGTTTGAAGTTTTATGTACGGAATGCAGTATATGATCCGTACAAACTAACAAGCGCTGCATAAACTCCAGACTGCACGAAGAACATTAGCTGCATGAACTGCAATGAACTGTACGAAGTTGCGGGAAAGTGCAAATGTACTGGGTGTTTCAAAATTCGAAATGACCTTGATCCTCTTTCAAGGTCAAACATTGTTATCTATTGCGTCCTGTAGTACTCAACGCGAAGAACAAAAATCTCAAGAAAAGTATAGGTCTGAAGTCAACAGTTCTCTTAAAAACCAACTTTAAGTTTCGCAGCTCATCATTTTGTTTCTGTCACAGGAAGAGAAAAATTAATGAAATGCTCTCAATGTCTAAATTTTTTCCTTTACTTCCTTCGAGTAATATTTGACCGGGAACATCCAAATTATCATTTAAGTACTCAATTTGTGCCATTAAACTAACCGAATAGCGCTTTCATCGAGCATATCGGAAAGACTGATGCGTCTACACGAGATATCATCAAAAGTAAATTTTAAAAAATTATTAATTAGAGCTGTGAACGGCCCTAAGCGTTACCAATTATATGTATAGTTAGAAAAATTGTCCGTTGTCCGATGGTTAACTGGTAAGTTGCGTGTAATTTTGAAGATGTTAATTACACAATTACCGGATAACCGAAACAGTGCGCAGGAGTTAAGCAAACAGGACAGCGGAGTCATTAAGCGACCGAGATGGAATGCGTAACACGAGTGGAATCTGTTGTGTCTTATTACGGAAAAATAAATTCGAAGTTAATGCTGCCTTCATCTAGGGTAATAGCTACTAAAGTTTCATGGAACTCGTACCGCAGTAAGCCGTCCTTTATTGCTGCAAGCGTATGGTGATTTTAATGAAATATAGGAGGCTAAAACTCGACGGACACGCTGCACTTTATGAACGCAGATAAACTAACTTACGAGAGTTTTACACGGGAATCTTTCGAATGCGATCGTTCCCGTAAACGCAGTTAAGGCAGCCAATGTTCTACCAGTGGAACAGCGTTGTAATAGTTCAGTAGGTATTTGGCACGGGACGTGATACAGCGTTCCTTACTCGTACCCAAGCTACGAAATAGCTTTTTCGGTTCTTCAAGTAAGATGATTCAGGAATTCATAAGCGAATATAATTCGTGTACGTGGATAGATGGTACAGCAAAATCCCAGTAAATTCCTGCGTTTGTTCGGAGTTGAACATCGGAAGTATACAAGCTACCGAGGATAATGCTGCTGTCTTTGCCGCAGAATGTATTGCCATAACAGTGCAATAGATATCGCATTATCTTCGTACCTTGAAGAGTAGGTATATTAAATTGAGCACCCTAAAATCAAGGGACGAGCTGATGCAACAAAATCAAGCCTCTCGCATAAACCGGGGTTCATACTTACTCGTAAAATTTTAGTACTGGCGTAGAACTGGGCAAGCGCGCTTCGAGCAAGAATGTTGCCCGGAACTGTGCCGGTGCCGGTAGCAATCAGAAAAATGTTAACGAATCATCCGCTTGGCCGACTGCGTCTAAGTAAACGAAGCGTCCCGTGGCTGAATCAAAGGAAACGTTCAACATGCGGCCGGCGGCAGTAAAATTAACACACAATCAGTAGACCGGAGTTTCAGGAGCGTTTACCATCTAATGAAACGCAAGTCAGCGGAGACGACCATTACTGAGTCGTTTCTCCCATTTTAAAACGGGCCACCGCGATAGATACAGCTATCGATACAGAGGCTAAGCTAACTCCGAGAGCCGAGCGAATCTCCGCTTTCCTCTGCTCCCCGAGACTTCTCTTCGGCTCCTACGGTCCACGCATAATTAGTAGCCGCCGGTAATGCTTGGCCTACCAGAAAAACGCGTAATTTAATATGTCGATCGGAGAACTTGTGGATTCGTTGAGAACCGCTCGCAGGGCCTCAAGCTGCGTCTAATTGGTTATTAATCCTCTGCGCCGCCACGGACTGCCTTACTTTCCGATTGATTTACATTAAAGACCGCTAACGAGCCTGCAACGAACGACAACGGAGCATTGGCCCCCTCGATCCTATCCCGTAACCACCTACACACTCCCTGCACGGAATCGGTTATTGAAGGTCATTATCATGAACCGCTTCAGTGGATCATGATTTTCCTGACCGTAAACCTGCGAGTATGGGGATGACCGTTATACCATCGTTATACGACTTCAGCATGTTTTATTTACCTTGACCTCTGTAATGGCGTCTCTACCTTTTGTGGCATCGAAAATGGTTCTTATTTCTTTAACCCCTTGCACTACTTTCACGAGTCTGACTCGTGATGAAAATTTTGTGCCAAAATTGGATATCACGAGTTTGACTCGTTGCTACAATTCCATGCCAAACATGAATATCACGAGTTTGACTCGTTGCTACAATTCCATGCCAACCATGAATATCACGAGTTTGACTCGTTGCTACAATTCCATGCCAAACATGAATATCACGAGTTTGACTCGTTGCTACAATTCCATGCAAAACATGAATATCACGAGTATGACTCGTTGCTACAATTCCATGCTAAACATGAATATCACGAGTTTGACTCGTTGCTACAATTCCATGCCAAACATGAATATCACGAGTTTGACTCGTTGCTACAATTCCATGCCAAACATGAATATCACGAGTTTGACTCGTTGCTACAATTCCATGCCAACCATGAATATCACGAGTTTGATTCGTTGCTACAATTCCATGCCAAACATGAATATCACGAGTTTGCTCGGCTCCTGCCGCGACCATTCAGCGGACAAGTTTGGCACGGCTTTTTCAGAGTTTCGGCTTAGTGCAAGGGGTTTAGTAGATAGAATAATTCAAATAATATGTGCTCTTCGATAATGTAATGATAGCCAAGCATCGAATATACGTCTGAAACCAAAATGTGTTTCAGAAATGTTCATCGACAGAGTCTCGACTGTGTAAAATAAAGAAAATGTTTTGTAATAATTGGCCGAAGACAGTCGTGAAACGACTAAGCCTTCCAACGATCTTACGTGAATGCGTCTTCAGGGATTTCAAGCTCTTTTTGCCGAAGCTTTCGACGTGTCAGCCAGAAAGTGGCGAGAAGAGACTACTCCTCCCTGATTCAACCCAGAGCTCATCTCCGCTTCCCTGGTTAATTTACATTAGCCAACCTCGAGTCGAGGTAATGAGCGCCGCGAAAGGCAAATATTGTTCCCTTTAAAGAGCCAGTGGATTCCACAGAATAGAAAGGTGGGGCAGGAAATGTTCCATCTTCAAGGAGAGACTGTACTCTATAATTATTACTATTATTAATAAGTAGACGGTGGTTTATTCAATTTGCAATTTTTCTAGACGAATTGTAAGAAAGTCGAATCAAATAAAATCTTGTTTTCAGGGGTAGCAGCCTTTGTAGATCTGAAACAAATAAAGATCGTACTAAGCTCTGTCGAATTTTATATTCTAGCATTTCTTGCAAATTTTCAGGAGCCATAAATGCATAAAGATCCGCAGTCTATTAATAAGGTATTTCTGAATTTCTAACAATGATAATATTAACACATTACCGACCGGTGATTATTGAATAATTTTAAAAAATCTATGGCGCATAGCTGAACACTTTTTAATGGAACCTTCGATAGCGACAGCAATTATCATTGCGAACTAACAGGTCACTCTCGATAACGTCATCCAATAGTTTCATTTGAAACTGTAATGCAAAAGAAAATTTCTATGCTTTCTTTTGGTACAGCATAATTATTGAAAACCCTATCAATAGGCTTCCGGTAGGTAAAGTGTTGAAAATAAGATTCCAACATATTTTTCCACAGCAAAGACTATTATTAGAATTGAATAAGACTTGCCTGTCGTTGAAATAACTTTGTATCGCGCGAGATCGATATCAGAAGTTATCGAGGAGCCGACAATGATTTTCAATCACCGGTGTCCGTTGCTTCGAGTGAAATCCCTTCTATGATCCTTACGAATGGACACTTGAAAAGACTAATAACAGCAATAATACTATTTCCATCGTAGCTCACAATGGCTAGACGGTATATCACAGAAAACGATGCCTCGCGCGGCTCAGCATGACGGCCATTAAGCCTGGCGTACAGCAACTAATTTTTCATCGTTTTTAAGCCGTCCGACCCATCAATTCCCCGGAATACCTTTCATTGTGCGGGGTACGCGTACCGGCCCCCGACCTATTTAAAGCTCACGCGACAGCGGCCCGTGAGAAAACGCGACGGGGCGCCACGATTGAGCAAAACATCGCGTTTAATTTTCTAGGAAGGATTGCTGCGCATCGTATACAACCAGCCCGCAGCCTAATATTTTATTGCCGTCCCGCAAACGTGTTCTTTCACGCGCGAACCAGCACGCCTGTTTCGAGAACCGGAACGACGTTATCGCGTGGAATCGCTCGGCGACACGCTCCGGTCTTCTTGCCGCTCTTCTTCCCCCGCCACAGTCGTCCACGGGCGAAGGATTCTTTCTGGTACACAGTCCGGACGACGAAGACGATGGAGACTGTCCGAGGGGCAAGGACACTTTAATCTTCCCACCTTCTGGGTCACCTTCGCCATTTAAGGGAGGGTGTTACGTCGCCGCAAACCACGGCCCCTTCGATTTTCCCGAAATCCAGCGGAGGTACAGTAGAATTTAACCCTTTGCACTCGGAGCTATTCTAACTCGAAAATCAAACGTTTCTTCTTACCCAGAATATTTCCATTCTCCATAATTTTTTAAATTTGGTAGATGTGGAATTGATACAATACCTCTACAATACTTAACTCTTTGCACTCGAGTGGCGACTCGGAGGCGCCACTAATAATTCTGATACCATTATTTAATATATTCGTTGCATTATTAAATTTGTATTGAATATTTTAATAAACCGCTGCAAGTATTGTACGAGGTTTTATATCAGTTTCATATCGATAGAACTAAGAAAATCATATAAAATGGAAATATTTTAGGCCAGAAGAAAGATTCGGTTTTCAAAAATTAGAATAGCACGCAGTGCAAAGGGTTAAATCTTTAGTAATTGATTGAATACCGACATAGCTAATAGTGTAAACAATATTGTAAGTAATAGTACGGCAATTTTTAATAGCGCCTCAGAGGCGCCACTCGAGTGCAAAGGGTTAAATCTTTAGTAATTGATTAAATACCGACATATCTAATAGTGTAAACAATATTTTAAGTAATAATAGTACAGCAATTTTTAATAGCGCCTCAGAGGCGCCACTCGAGTGCTAAGGGTTAACACTATTCCTACCACGACCGGTCAAATGACCGTTTTTAAAATTTCGATTAGATTTTCCTATATACAACGTAATTGAATCGCCTTTAAACTTCACGACTTTTCCTCAAATATACGTATAATATAATTTTCAATATTCACTTCTATTTTTATTGCTTATTTTCTGAGAAAAATTTGCAGTCTGACTTACCTACCACGAGCGGTCATTTGACCGGTAGAACGATTTATATCTTTTTGTAATAGTATTCTCTGAAAGATTCAATTCTGAAACTATAAAGCCGTTACAAACGAAAGGTAATGCAGTTGTGGCATGATTTTAGCAGAAAAGTGCCTTCCAGGGACTGCTTTACGCCACTTCCAAGTGTTTACAGTTCTCGCTCGCCTATCGGCCTCGCGGTGTTTATTTGCCTGATTGGTATCCGAAGCGGTCCATAACCTCGGATTTTCTTACACCGTCTTAGCTACTATGACTGTAAAATAAGTAAAATCATAGCCGAACGGGATGCCTAAACGTCTTCTCACGAATTCAAATACTGTCAAATTGGCTATTGTCTTCATTCTATATTAAAAAATATAAGTTGTGCTAAAGACCGGTCATTTGAACGGTCGCGGTAGGAATAGGTATACGAGAATTGTCGATAGGAATAGTGATAGAGATGCATTTAACAAGATGATTATTAGACTGCGGATCTTTACGCAAAATAAAAATGTTCTTCGTTGATTGTGGGCAGCAGGTACAAAATAAAAATATATTTCATCCCTTAACGACTTTGTTACATTAAAAGCAACATTGGAAGAATTCTTTTTAAACATTTTACTGGTTTATATTTCACACAATCAATTTCTTCATAAATGCATAAAGATCCGATAATATATTTATCGATAAATTGTTATCGGTATATCAATAAATATATCGATAAATGGTTTGTTGGTTAACAAAATTATCCATAATCGATTCGCTCATCGCTAGCTAGACGTCTAACTATTGATACTGTTATCGATAACATCGACATGCTACCAGCACTTTGATATGTTGATAATATCGTTGGGATACCGTTATGTTCAGTTGAGAGCCATGGTCGTCCAAATTGCAAATAAACAACCCCATTTGCATTTTGATCTTTGGTTAATTTATTCGGTTGAACCGGACGGACACGCATTCGAACGCATCTGAACAACTGGCCCGGAGAATCTTGCTCTGCGAAACTGGCAGGTTGCGTGACTGCTGTGATTGTAGCGTTTAGTTTATTGACCTTCCTGCTGGACCAGATTGTACGTGTTTTGACGGAATGTAGGAAAGGATTCGGCGTAACAACGTTGGAAAATGAGTATTTCTATGACAATGCAATTCCTCCACAATAGCGTTACTAACGTGGAAATGCTTGTCTAATTAAAACCCCGCGGTCAAAGGACGCCGCTGTTGTTCCTTTCTAGGGCCGCAGTGGCGGCATTCGGTAAATGAAAAGGCAGAATAATTGTAAAAGTGATAATTCCAGGCAATTGTATGTTATTACCGCCATACTGTTATCCGTGGAAATGTGCGGCCGTGCGACGCAGAGGCGGGGTCGCCATATTAAGGGAGTAGACTCGTTTTTCTAGGATTGCAAGGATCCAGGATGTGCCTTCCCTTTCTTCAAAAATGCAAAGATGGGGTTTTTCAGCAGTGAAACCGCTAGATGAAAGATCAATCTAGGCCGCGATCGCCAACAAAAGTCCTATTTTTACGTTTACCCGGCGTATTTTCATTATTCTATTTTCACAAAGCTGCGAGAGCTACATGCTGTCGAATAACGCAAATTACGCCTCGTAAACGTAAAAATAAGACTTTTGAGGGCGTTCGCAGCCTCGACTGATCTTTTATCTAGCGCTTTTGACCACTGGAAAGCCCCATCTTTGCATTATTGAGAAATGAGCACGCGAATCCCGCACCCTTGCGATCCTAGAAACGAGTCTACCCCCTTAAGTCTTGTCCCCTCAGTCTACCATCCCCTTCTACGACGCTATTCCCCCACGCTTCCGCCATGGCTCGGTCACGTGACGCGTTCGATCTCTGTCGATCATGTATCACGATGTCACGTGACTAATCTGGCACTGGCAGAGTGGGAGTATCTTTTTCCCCTCGATTCGAATCTCTGCGCATAGGACGATGCCCGCTCCCGCCGGGGAAAATTTACGAATTCGTTTTTCGCGATACCATTGTTCCCAATGACCCGGTTGCGCGGCTGCTAATTGAAAAACGGCGGCCTCGTACGAATGTGTGCCGATATTTATCATGCGAATTAACATAAACCAAAGACAGCCTAATAAATCGGTCGCGTTCCCTGCGAAACTCGCCGCGACCGGTGGTGTTACCATATGCTCGATCATTTTTCACGAGTCCCCGGTGCCTCGGCACACACGCTCGCTGGAACTAATAAACGCTCCGGGTTATAAAATCGATGGCGCGGCACCGATCGAATCGAGCCGAGTCGACTGGGGATTGCGAGGGTTTCCGCGATAGGAAGAGCCCCGCCATTCGGAGGGCAACGCGTCCACCACCCGGCTCCGCCGTTCGCAAAAAAGACTGTAATTACAAGCGGTTCTTTCGCGGAATCGCAGCCAATACGAGGCAGCGTTGTCCTCAGAATCAATTTGCCATTTTTCTGCTGGCCGTCTGCCGGTCAGCCAAGAAGACGACTTGATAATCTAACCGAGATAAGATCAGTCGATACACGCAGCGATTACCATGCCGACCAATAGTCCGAACGCGAACGAACGCACGTTTCCCACGACCCACGCACCGAGGAATGAGTTCTATGTGGATGGTAAAACACTGGTACAGTGGCTCCTAAAAGTAGCGTATTACCAGTTTAGAAGTAAACACAAAAATTATGAACAGAAGTGGAAAGTGAAACCGATACGGTTATAGTGAAATTGCTGGTAATGAAACGGCTGATGAGGCAGCTAAAGAAGTCGTAAACATCCGAAGCACAGCCAACCGCGTTATTCATGGGTGATCTATTAAAAGAGTGCTGGAGATAAGTCAATATCGGAACGGGAATCCGGATGGTAGAAAACAGCTTCTTCTCGTATCCATAGCATCTTAGCAAATTGCTTCAGTAAACGAATATGGATCTGAGATTTCATCAACATCTAAATAGAAATTAGCTGAAAGAAATTTCAGTATTCATTTTTCGTGGTGCATATTATTATAGAATATCTAGTACGCCTTGGCCACCCTCGTCCGTTCAAGGTGACGTTCTTCAGGCCGACTCGGAGCTATGTAAATTCACTTTCCACCGACCGAGACGCGGTCGCATTTCGCAATTAGCGCGGAATGCGATGACCACGTTGAAGAGGGTGGGCAGCGGGGGCAGCAGACGCAGGATGGAACGATTCGCGTTGTAAAACCGCGAGACGAGGACTCGCAGTCCACGACGCCATTTCTTCGAAACTCCTACGCGTGTACGATACCCAATTTGGTCTGCGAGTGCTCTCTTGCTATCCCGTTAATCGTGCTCGCTATCGACTGTCCAGCCATTACTCGATATGTGTATGTATACAGGGTGAGTCACCGAACGTTTCAACCAAACATACACTGGTCGACAAAAGTATTCGGACACTCCTCAAAAGGGAATAAATAATATTTTAAAATCGGACCGAGCAATATTTTAAGTCTTCCATTCAGACCCATTAGACTTATTTTTTTACAGCGTTATTTTGAATTAAAAATTATATTGATTCATTCGAGGTATTAGGAATTTCAATGACTACTAAAATCGAGATAGATCAGCAGAAAATTTAACCAACATTGTGATTCGTACACCACCGCTCAAATTATGTGGACGACACGTTTAATTTTTTATGCGGTCTAGTTTACACAGTACTAGAGAATATATATTTTAATAATAATTATGCGAGTATTTCGAAATTTTCTTTTTTCAACCCTTGTGTCGTTAACCGAGTACCCACTTTAAATATCTTTTTAAAACTTCTCTAATGCTTTTGCCGATAAATAAAAATATTATATTTAACTATATGATATATACACTCCCGCTCAAGATTATGTCGACGACACGTTTAATTTTTTATGCGATCTAGTTATACGGTTAACGATAAATTCATTAGATATCTGACCAATAATTTTTATTATTGTCTTGAGAAGACAGCAAACCACGCTGATGGATCATCGTAGATTGAAACAGTATTAGCCCTGCCGGAGAAACTGTTATTTATTCAAGAGATTGTAATAATTAAATTGTACAATTTGGTACTATTAAAATAAATTATACTCGCAACGAACAATCTACATATTTTTTTATTATTGTCTTGAGAAGACAGCAAACCACGCTGATGGATCATCGTAGATTGAAACAGTATTAGCCCTGCCGAAGAAACTGTTAATTATTCAAGAGATTGTAATAATTAAATTGTACAATTTGGTACTATCAAAATAAATTATACTTGCAACAAAGTATCCACATATTTTTTATTATTGTCTTGAGAAGACAGCAAAACCACGCTAATGGATCATCGTAGATTGAAACAGTATTAGCCCTGCCGAAGAAACTGATAATTATTCAAGAGATTGTAATAATTAAATTGTACAATTTGGTACTATCAAAATAAATTATACTTGCAACAAAGTATCCACATATTTTGTATTATTGTCTTGAGAAAACAGCAAACTACGCTCATGGATCATCGTAGATTGAAACAGTATTAGCCCTGCCGAAGAAACTGTTAATTATTCAAGAGATTGTAATAATTAAATTGTACAATTTGGTACTATTAAAATAAATTATACTTGCAACGAACAATCCACATATTTTTTATTATTGTCTTGAGAAGACAGCAAACCACGCTGATGGATCATCGTAGATTGAAACAGTATTAGCCCTACCGAAGAAACTGTTAATTATTCAAGAGATCGTAATAATTTAATTGTACAATTTGGTACAATTAAAATAAATAATACTTGCAACAAAGTGTCCACATATTTTGGAGCGGGAGTGTACGTTATTAAATTATATCTTTTCTTTAATCGAAGTACTGAAAAAGAAATTTTTGGAGGTTGATTGCGTCCAGTGATCCAATTCCTCGAGTAATCGGGTGCAACGTTCAGCCAGGGAAACTGACATAATAAATGTCTCAATAAATTACGTGTTCCATTCGGAGCATATATTTTTGACCAAGTGTTTATCCTTGGCTGCCTGTAATCGCACCGGTGCGAAGACCTGATTAATACGCGACACGGTGTTCCTTTTAGTTTGGTAAAGCTCACACGAAATAATCTCGCAACACGTCCTTCCGTCCCCGCGGAACTGGTTCGGTAGCGGTCCTGCATTAAATCGGGAATGATTAATTTCTCCTCATCGGACACCACCAAGAGGCTGTAATGTATAATATAATAAATAAATGTAGATGTTCCCGATTACAAATTGAAACATCCACCGTCACGTATCACGAAGTGGGTCCTGCCAAACGATGTTCTCGATCATCACGGGATGATTAAGCAGCAGCAACGATCCAGTATACACTGAACCGGTTTCGTTGACATAGGGCCGGCGTTGCTATCTCGTGTAAAAATTCTTTTTGGTATTGGTGACGCCCGCCCCACTCTAATATTCAATACGATTATCAATATTAATACAATTGTGAGAAGTAGTTAAAATGTAGCATCGATAAATGAACAGTAAATAAATAATTGTATGATTTAAAAACTACTTTAAGAGTAATTCGAAACTTTGGTCAGCAAAGCTTCCTTAGAAATGGGAAAAAGGTTAGCGACGTAATGACTATTCTAATCCTTTTAATGGATTTACGAGACCACCGGGATCTAACAATTGGTATTGAGTCTCTTTCAAAACCACTAAGGATTACTGGAATCCCTTCAGTAATAACATTGGATTACGAGGAACCTTTAAATGCTATTAAATTTAATCAAACCTCCAACCCTCACCGCTACCTCTAATGACTCTTTACCGACTCATATTAAATTAATACTCCACAACAGGGGAAACTTCTATGTTATACAAGTAAAACAATCTATCGAATCAAATTTGTTCCCTTTGAACTGGTTTTTCATCCTGTACAATTACACAAACGTTTACCATTATGTACAGAAAAGCTACCAGAAGAGACAACCCTTCCAGAACAAGCAACGCGATCCAACAACACAAAATACTCCCGCTGTTCGAGCCGAACAATAATTTCATTACCGATTTCGAAAATCCGATTTGGCGGAAGATCATGCAGAAAGTCACGCGAGAGGAAAACAATCTATCCAATCAAATTTGTTCTGTTTGAACTGGTTTTTCATCCTGTACAATTACACAAACGGTTATCCTTATGTACAAAAAAGTTACCAGAAGAGACAACCCTTCCAGGACTAGCCGCGATCCAACAACACACAATACACCCGCTGTTCGAGCCGAACAATAATCTCATTACCGATTTCGGAAAATCCGATTTGCCGGAAGATCATGCAGAAAGTCACGCGAGAGTAAAACAATTTATCGAATCAAATTTGTTCTGTTTGAACTGGTTTTTCATCCTGTGCAATTACACAAACGGTTATCCTCATGTACAAAAAGTTACCAGAAGAGACAACCCTTCCAGGACTAGCTTCGCGATCCAACAACGAACAAAACTCCCGTTGTACGAGCGGAACAATAATCTCATTACCGATTTCGGAAAATCCGATTTGCCGGAAGATCATGCAGAAAGTCACGCGAGAGTAAAACAATCTATCGAATCAAATTTGTTCTGTTTGAACTGGTTTTTCATCCTGTACAATTACACAAACGTTTATCCTTATGTACAAAAAGTTACCAGAGGAGACAACCCTTCCAGGACAAGCAACGCGATCCAACAACACACAATACTCCCGCTGTTCGAGCCGAACAATAATTTCATTACCGATTTCGAAAATCGGATTTGTCGGAAGATCATGCAGAAAGTCACGCGAGAGTAAAACAATCTATCCAATCAAACTTGTTCTGTTTGAACTGGTTTTTCATCCTGTACAATTACACAAACGGTTATCCTTATGTACAAAAAAGTTACCAGAAGAGACAACCTTTCCAGGACTAGCCGCGATCCAACAACACACAATACTCCCGCTGTTCGAGCGGAACAATAATCTCATTACCGATTTCGAAAAATTCAATTTGCCGGAAGATCATGCAGAAAGTCACGCGAGAGTAAAACAATCTATCGAATCAAATTTGTTCTGTTTGAACTGGTTTTTCATCCTGTACAATTATACAAACGTTTATCATTATATACAAAAAGTTACCAGAAGAGACAACCCTTCCAGGACTAGCCGCGATACAACAACGCACAATACTTCCGCTGTTCGAGCCGAACAATAATCTCATTACCGATTTCGAAAAATCCGATTTGCCGGAAGATCATGCTGAAAGTCACGCGAGAGCTTCGGGATCCAGCTCGCGGGAAGTAAGGGGGTCGCCATAATTCCATCTATCAAACGTCTCTCGGGGCACGATTCCGTGGGTATTGTTCGGAGGCAGCATCCGCGTTCGTTGGAAGAGGTAATCGTGATCGGTCGTGTACGTAGTGCGCGATTCCCGAAGAGTATCGCTCGTACTCGACTAGCGAAGCGTATTCTGCATGGTCGCCGGCGCAGCTCGGCGCGGCGCATCCAGGCCGAAGGTTAACTTGCCCGATGTTCGAGCAGCGGCAGAATATAGATGTTCGGTACCGTTCGCCGCTTCATTTCCTTGAGTTATGGTCAATTACGTGTGTGCCTTACTCTGCCGGGTTCGGGGCCGCGACTACCGTCTCATCGCAGCCGCGGACAGGGATAATCTACTGGCTTCTATCCAGCAGGAAAAAGCATTCGACCATCGCATCGTCTCGAGCCCCTGTTACGCCATGTTCTCACGCATCGAACTTTCCCTGTTCCGCGAACTATAAATAGTCGGGAGAGACGCCTGATCGTTTTCCTTCGCGAAAACTTCGGTATGCAGACTCGACCGACACCCAAGCCAGGTTCCCGCTTAAACGAGATTATACCGTGAAGAGCGGTTCACGGTTCAATCTCGTTTCCCGAGGTGTTCGGCTGCTAGATCGTTTCTCTCCCTCTCTCTCTCTGGATCTACCTCTCGTGCCTGCCAGCCATTCGAACGCGACCGTTCGTGTCGCTCGAGTGTAATGAACGCCCGTTCGCCAAGTTTTCCCCACGGGGAACTTTGTTTATTGAGAATTACATTACGGAAATGACGCGCGGCTCTCGGATCCAGCGCTAGAGGATCCACGCCGATCAGCGAACCCAGCGATCGGCTTACCCAGGCCCCGGTTTCTGGGCTCGACCGTTCGGCGGCGCAGGGATTAGCAGCGTCGAGGATTTCTCAAGCCCGGTTTGCTTCGGCTACCGAAACCGCTATTTCTAATTGGAACTCGTACAGTCCGCCGGAAAAGTCTCCGTGCACCCTCTAAAACGGGATAACCGTTTTAAACGTCTATGTCCGTGTTACTTTGGGCATCGATACGACAAACATTTCACTTACTCATTTTTGAATTGCTGTTGGATTCATAGTTACAATGCGTCTGTTCATAAAGCCAAAAAAGGATTTGGTTACGTGAGATAATTACCGAGGCAATAAACATGTCAGCGGACCTATGGGTCCGGTGAATGTTTTGTGTACCTAACTGTCAAGGTTAGAGACAAAATACAGGCCTGGTCCTTATCTCAAGCGGGCAACGGAGTTTTCCGGTCTGCCCCTTTTGGGTTTCCTTTCAGTCTTTGACTAGCGAGCATAGCGATAAGTCCTTCCAAGTCCTTCCTAGCTAACTTTAATAAACTAGAGTTTATTAGGTATTTGTTTTGTTAACGTATTTAACCACCTATTTCCAATAATTGCGAGTTTCTCTTGACTTTTAGAAAGAGACAGAGTAACACGAATAATCGAAGAAATTGTACAGGAATAGCTCGAGGAGGTCTAGACTCGACGAATCGCAGGCAGAGTCCGTGCGTGGGATACGATTTGACCTACCATGGCGGTCTACGGGAACCTAACCGGTGGGAATCTAGCGGAATGCGGCAATATATAATATTTATTGGTGCGCAGCGTTAGACTATCCAGCACGATGGTCGAACGGAAATAGTGTGCCCGGAGTAACGCAAGTTTTCACGACTTGTTACCAACCCGTGGATCAGCTGCGATCGACTCGATCCCCGACGGGCAGACATTTACATTCGCGTTCCTCGCCGGCTATACCGTGAAAGCAACGTTCCGCACGCCAGCCGCACCGCGTGCATCCGTCATGCAGCGACGTCTGACGCATCGCCGCGAGTTCTCTTGCTAAATCGCTCGCATTAATCGCGCGTGGGTGCAGGCACCGTTAGAGCCGATCGAGATTTAACGCGCGAAACTCGTCGCCGCGCCGGTCGGTCAACTTAAGGACTGCGTCTCCTAGACAGACGACACTCGTGCGTGACTGCACAAGTCACTACAGTATACTCACACACCGCTAGACCACGTATACGTATGCGAGGATTGCAAGGGTCCGGGATTCCACTCCTGATTTATCAATAATGCAAAGACGGAGTTTCGTAGTAGTCAAAATCTCGAGATGAAAGATCAATCTAGGGGGCTATTTGCCTCAAAAGTCCTACTTTTACGTTTACGACGCGGAATTCTCATTATTCGACAGCATATCGACAGCCGCGATAGGCGGCAGCATCGTCGCCTGTCCATTGCCTCTCGCGGCTCCGCGACATGCTGCCGAATAATGAGAATTCATTTCTTCGGAGGTCCTTAAGGACTGCGTCTCCTAGACAGGCGACACTCGCGCGTGACTGCACAAAGTCACTACAGTACACTCACACACTGCTAGACCACGTATACGTACGCGAGGATTGCAAGGGCCCGGGATTTCACTCCTGATTTATCAATAATGCAAAGACGGAGTTTCGTAGTAGTCAAAGTCTCTAGATGAAAGATCAGTCTACGGGGCTATTTGCCTCAAAAGTCCTACTTTCACGTTTACGACGCGTAATTCTCATTATTCGGCAGCATATCGACAGCCGCGATAGGCGGCAGCACCGTCGCCTGTCCATTGCATCTCGCGGCTCCGCGACATGCTACTGAATAATGAGAATTCATTTTTTTGGGGGTCCTTAACCGTTTGAATCCCAAGGGGTATTGAAAAAACTTTGTCGAAAAATCCCGAACAGCGCGACCGCGCTTTCTGGAAATGAGTACGAAATGAGTACTATTATTGTAGTATTGTACCTATTCTAAAATGTATTATTTACATTTGAAAAAGGAGCTGTGTGATTTACGTGCGTCAGTAAATCTGAGCGAGCTGCTTCGACAGTCGGTTACTGCACCGTCAGTTCTTCACAGCGCTCGAAATGTACTGGGATTTTTCGACACAAAATCTGAAAAGCGCGATCGCGCTGCTTGGGACTCAAACGGTTAAGGACTGCGTCTCCTAGACAGGCGACACTCACGCGTGACTGCACACAGTCACCACAGTACACTCACACACCGCTAGACCCCGTATACGTACGCGAGGATTGCAAGGGCCCGGGATTCCACTCCTGATTTATCAGTAATGCAAAAACGGGGTTTCGTAGTAGTCAAAATCGATAGATGAAAGATCAATCTAGAGGGCTATTTGCCTAGCAGAGACAATTTCGTAAGACAAGAACATGAGTGGTCAACCCGGGAAAATGGATGTTTGACAAGAGAATTGCTGACACGGGGCTTTGTCAACATCCCGGGCAAGGATTGGGAGGAAGAGGCTCCTCGGCCTCAGACGTGTGGTTTTTGTTTGGTTACTCTTACTTTTCTGCAAGTCTATAAAGAAGAAAAAAAGTCTCATTATTCGGTAGCATACCGAGAGCCGCGATAGGCGGCAGCACTGTCGCCTGTCCATTGCTTCTCGCGGTTCCGCGACATGCTGCCGAATAATGAGAATTACACGTCGTAAACGTAAATGTGGGACTTTTGAGGCAAATTGCCCCCTAGATTGATCTTTCATCTAGAGATTTTGATTACTACGAAACCGCGTCTTTGCATTATTGAGTAATCACGAGTGGAATCTCGGACCCTTGCAATCCCCGCGTACGTATACGTGGTCTAGCGGTGTGTGAGTGTACTGTGGTGACTGTGTGCAGTCACGCGCGAGTGTCGTCTGTCTCTAAGACTCAGTCCTTAACGCGGTCAGTCGCCTAACACGATGTACTCTGGTTAGGATTGTTCGAGCACTTCGCGGGAAATTTCTAATGCAGTTAGCGCGTTTGCACCGGCCAGCAGAGCTCCGTCAGTTGCATTCTCGAACACGTCACATTAACCCTTTGCACTCGGAGCTATTTTAACTCGAAAATTAAACATTTCTTTCGATTTAGAATATTTCCATTCGCTATGATTTTTGAAATTTTATGAATATGAAATTGGTACACCTCATACAATATTTAAACGTTTAGTATTAGGTTATCCCATAAGTTCGTGCCGTTTTTCGAGCGGTTGCATATGTTAATTTTGTTAACGGACCTTTAAGTTTGTTTTAGCTATTTTTGGAACATCTGGCATCTCCTCGACTGATAAATTTCGTGATTTCTGTACAAGGTCCCGAATTTTATCTGCGTTTGTCTGAGGAGGACAACGGGAACGTTTCTGGTCTTCTAAACAAACATTTCCAGCTTTAAAACATTGAAACCACTTCCTACAGGTACGAGATAAAATCGCATTTCCCCCGTAAACAGAACATATGTTGTTCGTTGCGATTGTTACTGAACTTCCTTTCCGAAATTCATGTAACATGACATGTCGAAAAGGATAAGTATTTCGATAATGATTTTTCACAGCTACGCTTAAGTGCATTGGTCCCTTATTATTAAATGTATACACAAAAGTCGGCACGAACTTATGGAATAACTTAATAACTGATTAGATACCGACACATTTAATAGTGTAAACAATATTTTCAATAATGGTACAGCAATTTTTAGTGACGTCTCTCAAAGTCACCACTCGAGTGCTAAGGGTTAAAACTGTCATTGCCGACATGAAATGTTAGAGACTCCGTTTAAAATAAACTATTAGTCGTTTCGAACGCAGACGGACTCGACTCCAAACGAAAACGAAGATACAGTAGAAGAGTTAAATAACTAGTACCGGAGGAGTATCACGAGCTCCGTTCGTTCGAGAATGACAAAATGAATAATCGCTTCCGTATGCGGTCAATGCATCATCCCGGAAACAGAGAGTGCAGCGGAGAACCTGACAGAGGAATTATAGATGGATTCCGGTTCGGTGACAGTACAGGGGAAATCTCTTCGGACTTATTTTTCGCGCGTTCGATTTATTCAGTTCAAACGTGGGACAGAAACACCCGTGACAACATGACAGGCTACACTCGCGACTATACGACGCACGTCGTATTGTCCACGACTGCGTGCCACTTAATCTTGTTTCAACCTTCCAGACCTCTCTTCCTTCTCGTCCCTCTTTCCGTGGCTTGAAATATGCGTCCCGCTCGCTCGAATTTGTTATCCGTCACGCCACTTCTGCTGCCACGAGAATACGAGAACGTTGCTACACATGAATCGCCAATGAACGCTGCCACTTGACAAAAATCTGCCTTCTTCGCAGATCAAAGAGCACCGTGGTCCGGGCGGCCGATCTAGCAGATCATTTGATAAAAAGTTCTAAACGTGAACTAACAAGTATGAAGGTTTTCTTCTTTTTAAAAGAAATAAAAGGGCCTAGCCGATTAAGATGGTCAACATTCTGTAAAATGCGTCTTAGGATCCAAATTATGTCACATTTTTTCAGAATTTTAGAACCCATCAAAGACCCGAAAATCTAATTTACCTTGCAACTGCCCTCGTGGGAAAGCTAGAGAGCTGACATTTTACTCACAGTGGTTTTTCTTGGTCAGCTTTTGAATGGTTCGATAGTCATTGAAAAACCTCTAAGGGCAGTTTTGACCATCTTAATCGTATAGGCCCTTTGATTCGTTCGTAGTACATAAATAGTTATATTCCATTCAAAATGCACAGCCTAGAATCGAAAATTAGATTTTCTTCCAGCATTCTCATGATCGACTGTATTTAAACACTGTTCCGAAAATTGTAAAATGAACAACCAAATACTTTTTCGAGCCACTGTATAAGCGAACGCGATGAAGATTAAACAATGAATTCTGATCTCAATACGAGTCAATAACGCAGCCACGCATCTTTGTTTCGGATTGACTACAACATTCTATGCAGAAAGGTTTAAGGGAAGGAGGCGTCAACGAGGCGTCGCGTCGCGTCGGTATACCGTGCAACCGTTTACCGTTGCAAGACGCGAGTCGTAAAATCTAACGACATATGGAAAGTATACAGGGTGTCATGTAACGACGAACAGAACCTATGATTTAATGATTTTAAACGCAAGAGCTAAGTGAATCGTAGAGTGGGCGTTTTTTGCGGAGATCCGCGTTCCCCGAATGAGCGGTCTTGTAAGTTTATGTGAATTTTATATTGTCGACTAATAAATCTGAACTGGTTGGCTGGTCTGTTTCTTATGGTGATTAAATACCTGTCTGATGATCATCTTGGCGTGCAAAAGATCCATTCGCTTCTAAGAAAATCAGTTTCTTTTTATACATGTTTATGTCTATCCTTTATTACTGTTTCCCAGTCCTTTAAAAACGTTCGTATCTAAGAAATATGCTTTTCCACGAATAATTTTCTCTAAATTATCCTTTTGTTTCAAAATGTCGCGAACCACATTTTTAAGCATATTATTGCTTTTTCGCGTGTTTTCAGTTCAGAACGTTATCTGGTTGCTATTAATTATAATTGTTGGGTAGAAAAATTCAAGGCTTAATTTTTAGAATCGTCAGTAATAAATTTATTCTGCCAGTTTATATGAGAATTTTCGTAAAAATTGTACAATTAATCTGTAATGTATAAATACTTGAAACTAATGACTGTATAAATGCGCGAATAACCATATAAAAAACTGTAAAACAATTTATATATATTTGTCGTGGTAGTATTAAAAGTGTTGTGAGAGAGAACAAGTGCCATCATAAATATTCTACTCTGAATAAACGCGTTCGGAGCGTCACTTTTTTAAAAAAAAAGCTTCATGAGAACTTGAAGACCCCGCCTCAACAGTTCAGGGTTACTCGTATTTCTGTCGAAGGAGTATAAGATGCTACTTATCAATGTCCATTACATTTGAGTTCGAAAGCGGCACGTTACAAATTTGTTGGGAATTACTGTAGTTAGCTATGATTAAGGATACATTTTATGGGTCATTTTCGTGGAAATTCTTTCCGCGCTTATAGCCGCCTCGCCGGGCTCCGATACCTTTCGTTTCCGTGGCAACTTTAATGCATTCTCCGCGGGACGCGATGACAAACCCGCGATTATCTGCGTGCTTATCGGAGTCGTTTTTTGTTTCGGGCCATCACGTTCGAACAAACCATTTATCGTTCGAACGGTATGAAACATGACGAATAGGACGATGCTTAACGTAATTACGCTAATAAAGCTTTAATATTCTATTCCGTACGCGCGAATAGCTTTACGAGCCCGTTGATTCGCTTCTTTATTGCACTTCTCTCGTTCTCGAAAGTCTACCGTTCTCTCCGTCGACCGAGTTCCGAGATTTCGTTTTCTCGGGGCTCGCCGTTAAATTCAGCCCCTTAATGCGATGAGCTTTTGAGAACCGATGACGCCCGGTTCGAACGGCTGCCATTACCCTCGGGAACACGACCGAAATCGTCTAAAATAAACGGACAATAAAGAACCGGATAATCTGGATATACAGGGTGAATCACAGAACGTTTTCACCTCAAACACCTTTGTTGTTTTCAAAGATACATTAAATGTCTTCCGGACAAAGTTGAATGGCAAAATGGGGCTCGCACGATGCCAACAAAATTTTTGGTTTTATATAATTTTTTTTAAAGATATCAATCATTTTTTTAAAGATATCTTCATTTTTTTAAAATGGAACCACCCTTTTTTAACACTAGATCTAGCAAGCATGGTCAAAATGACATGCTACTGATCTGTTCTTTTAGAAATATTAAAATTATAAACACGTTTTTCTGAGAAATTGTTTTAGCGAACTTAGCGAGATCTAAATAAATGAAATTTTCTCACTATTATAGGGCAATATATGCCAATTGCGTTTACTGCTCGGTAGCTCTAGTGTTAAACACCTACACCGATAGTCCCTTTCATTACGAATTCAGTGAATATAATTACTCAAGGTCATTCAAGGTCATTCAAGGTCACGGACATTCCCGCAGAACTCGTTTACAGGCATGTATCGACGTAGACAGCCATCATTTCGAACATTTATGAGATACAGGTATTCTGGTTTCATATTTTAGTTTTATACGTTTTTCCTGTTCGCGACGTTGAATGACCTTTTTTTAGATGGTTAAAAAAGGGGTTGACATCTCTAAAAAAATAACATAAAAACATCTTTTTTTTTGTATCGTGCGAGCCCCATTTTGCCATTCAACTTTGTCCCGAAGATATGTAATGTATCTTTGAAAACAACAATGATATTCGAGATGAAAACGATAGGTGACTCACCCTGTATATCTACGTCCCCAATGCGAACGAGAGGCCCGGTTACTAAAAGCAGACGCGCGAACCAGATATTTGCACCTCGCGCGACATTCCAGCCGGTTCGGTGTGCGCAACACGCATAATTTATTTTGTTGTTGTTAGACGACATTTTTTGTTAAATCTCGCTGCAGATGTAGAGGGTGTTTCCTGAAATCGTAATGTGCCGTTTCATACTAAAAAGTGTAGGAGAAAATTTATATGTTTTGTAAGAGTAGAAATGTTTAAAATAACTATTCTTTATTAATGAGAATAAAGAATAACACCACTTCAATTAATATAATAAAGAATAACACGACTTCAATTAACATAACACAAGACACAATGCAACACACCGAATAAACATACAATTCTGTCACCGTAATTCGTATTCGTAGTCCGTATTCGTATTCGTATTCGTATTCGTATTCGTAGTCGTATTCGTATTCGTAGTCGTATTCGTAGTCGTATTCGTAGTTGTACTCGTATCGTATCGTATCGTATCGTATCGTATCAATCAGTGCTGTCGTGCGTTCGATTTAACGTGAAACTGTCCCCGCGGCGCGGACGCGTCCTTTTTATATGTTCCGCGATAGAACTATCTGGATAATAATTAATCGTTTACGTTTGTTTTTGATTTGTCGCGGCGTTCACACACACGCACACGCGGCGCTCACACACAGACACACAAACACACATTTGTACGCAGGAGAGTTCTAGAAGTTCTCTGCATCCTACAGTATTGTATGCTTACATACTCTCCAATAGTTGTACATTAACAAAACCAAAATATAAGTTTGTATATATTTATATATATTTATTAGACTGTATTCAAAATGTTCATCACGAGTCAGGCACGATATTCCAGCCGGGTCGGTGTGCGGAACACGCATAATTTATTTTGTTGTTGTTAGACGACATGTTTTGTTAAATCTCGCTGCGTATGTACAGGGTGTTTCCTGAAATCGTAATGTGCCGTTTCATACTAAAACGTGTGTATATTTCCTACTTTCAAATATATGAAATGTATAAATAAGTATAGTAGTGTCTCTTGTTTAGCACTGTACGTCCATTTACCATAGGAAGTAATTATTTGAAAGATCACCTTTCGAATCGCGCAGTAGACCCGAAGAAGTGGAGCTGAACAGAAGTTTATATTCTCTCCGAACGACTCAAATACGTTAACGCTGACGCACAAACAATATTGAATTTGATTGTAATTTATATTTTATGGCTAACGCATTCGGATGGAGTTTTATGTATACCTATTTGACATAAATGCATAAACATCTTCGGCCTATTCATACTGCTCTTGAAAACAGCAAGGCGAGATCTTTACCCGGTCATTTCATATGGTTTTATTATTACGGGCGGCAAGTAGATGGGGGAGGGGGAGGGGTAGATTCGTTTGCGGCGAGGGTCGCGGGCATACGCACAAAGCCACATGTCATGTCCGGCCGTTTAATGGCCTTTTAATACTACCTCGCTAGTAGGGATGGGATCAAGTTTAATACTCGCTCACGAATCTGAATCAATTTCAGGGCGCGAGTTTCGTTGTACATGTTTCAAGTGTTACCCATAAGGAGCCTGCAGCTTTCATGCATCCATAACAAAGACGAGCGTACGATGCAGGCTGTAGTGAGCAATTCGAATGAAATTTAAAAGTGTTCCCTATTTTTGTTTGAATTGAGACAAAACCATAAGGCCCACTATCCCCCACCATCCGCAGTTATCATGGAGGAAGAAGAAGTTTCTCCATGAACTTCCCCCGTCGCTGCGCGAAAGAGAAGTTGGTGGGAGAAGCAGGCGTTTGTGGGGCCCCTACCGTGTCCATCGCTGAACTATATCAGAGACAGTTCCGCCAGATCGAGGAAATCGAGGGGAATACAGTTTACCCCCTCTCCGATGACCAGATTAATACGTGACCGGTCTACGGGCTTAGTGGGGGATGTTGAAGCATGCTCATGGTGCTAGAATGGGATAGGGCAAGATGAAAAAGAGGAGAGCAATTCAATTATGGAAAGGATCAGTAAAAGATGTATATTCGCTGCGAATGTCATAATAATTTTAAATCTATAATTGTTCGAGATTATCTTAACGAGACTATAAAGCATATAAGGTGTTAACAGGAACTGTGTAACATTCTGTTCAATGTTTTTATTCTGATTGCAACGATACATTCTATTAATCATCGAATATGATGTACAACTTGTGCTTCAATGGTTCAACACTTTGCCTCCGGAGCTACTTTAACTGGAACATTAAACATTTCATCCGATCTAAAATATTCCCATTCCCCATGATTTTTGAAATTTGATGGATATGAAATTGGTATAATACCTCATACAATACCTAAACAATATTTTGAATAATGGTACTTATTATTAGATTGGTGATTCTATGCATCTGTAACTCCCTCCACTTTAAACGATAAAAAAGACAGCGACAGAGAGGAAGAAACAAAATTGCTGTCATTTAGAAGTTTTGTTACTAACTATCGTAATTAACTTACGCTTCTTCATTGCGATCCCATAACTCTTTGCGTTGGAGTCCACCGACCTGCGTTACGTTGCAGAATCTCTCGAGGAAATCGAGGGGAATACAGTTTACCCCCTCTCCGATGACCAGATTAATACGTGACCGGTCTACTGGCTTAGTTGGGGATTTTGAAGCATGCTCATGGTGCTAGAATGGGATAGGGCAAGGTGAAAAAGAGGAGAGCAATTCAATTATGGAAAGTATCAGTAAAAGATGTATATTCGCTGCGAATGTCATAATAAGTTTAAATCTATAATTGTTCGAGATTATCTTAACGAGACTATAAAGCATATAAGGTGTTAACAGGAACTGTGTAACATTCTGTTCAATGTTTTTATTCTGATTGCAACGATACATTCTATTAATCATCGAATATGATGTACAACTTGTGCTTCAATGGTTCAACACATTGCCTCCGGAGCTACTTTAACTGGAACATTAAACATTTCATCCGATCTAAAATATTCCCATTCCCCATGATTTTTGAAATTTTATGGATATGAAATTGGTATAATACCTCATACAATACCTAAACAATATTATGAATAATGATACTTATTATTAGATTGGTGATTCTATGCATCTGTAACTCCCTCCACTTTAAACGATAAAAAAGACAGCGACAGAGGGGACGAAACAAAATTGCTGTCTTTTAGAAGTTTTGTTACTAACTAAGCTAATTAACTTACGTTTCTTCATTGCGATCCCATAACTCTTTGCGTTGGAGTCCACCGACCTGCGTTACTTTGCAGAATCTCTCGA
Source organism: Lasioglossum figueresi (assembly GCA_028455805.1). Taxonomy (NCBI): domain Eukaryota; kingdom Metazoa; phylum Arthropoda; class Insecta; order Hymenoptera; family Halictidae; genus Lasioglossum; species Lasioglossum figueresi. The sequence goes on along the minus strand of CM052202.1, from coordinate 7,845,106 downwards.
GGAAATCGAGGGGAATACAGTTTACCCCCTCTCCGATGACCAGATTAATATGTGACCAGTCTACGGGCTTAGTGGGGGATGTTGAAGCATGTTCATGGTGCTAGAATGGGATAGGGGAAGGTGAAAAAGAGGAGAGGAAAATTCGACCAGTTTCGGTCGATTCTGGCGGCAATGATCTGGGAGTTCCAATTTGTTCCCCTCCGTGATCCACAATGTCCCCACCATTAGTCAAACCTCTTCCCACTACCACGTACAGTCGTATAGTTAGTGGGGCGGCACTTGCAATATACTTGATCCCATCTCTACTTACGAGGCTGCAAGCATCCCCACCCACGAGGTGTGCGTTCGATGGTACCTTTGAATAGGCGCCTGGAAGGTGCGTCTATAAAGGTGGGCCGACGACGCTGTTCAGGTCGGCGCGGCTCGACAGGCATAGAAGGTCCCGAGCCCCGGCTCTCTCGGCAATCCGGGATTCCTGAGTGTCTGTGTCATCGGTTCCGACCGCAACCTCGTAAACTCGCGGGCCATTAAACGCGGCTTTCGGCGACCGTGGGATGGGGACCGAAGAATGTAGACCGATCCGAATGTAACGTTGACGATGCGCAAGAGTTACGTTCGCTGGGGAACGCTAAAAACAGTTCGACCAGTATTGATCACATAATTTGCGGTTCCTTCCACTTACCACATTCCTAAGGATCGTTAACACTCTTTGAACCCAGCACGAGAATCTCCGTCTTTCGTTTACCAACCGTTAATGACCGGAAACACGAATCTCTATGAAAACGCTTTTAGGACCGAAGACGGGTATCTCCGAGTTTTGTTTGCCAATCGTCAATCACCGGAAACACTGATCTCTAAAATCGTCGCTGTTCGCGGGACGCCAATTCGAATTCACTAAAATTTTCAAATTGCAGAAAAAAATGTTGGATCGTGGTCCGACATTTTTCTCAATTCTTTTCAAGAACGACAGTTTTTAACCCCTTGCTCTACGATTTATTTTACGGTTTTAGTGATTAGAACTTTTTTGTAGTTCTTATAATTTCGTAAAAAAGGAGAAAATTTGTATGTATTGTATGCTTATGTATTCTCCAATAGTTGTACATTAACAAAACCAAAGTAGAAGTTTATATATATATATATATATATTTATATATATTTATTAGACTCTATTCAAAATTTTCGTCACGAGTCAGGCACGATTTTGTAAGGGAAGGGGTTAAAAATTATTTGGAACAACCCTAGGGGGTGTCGTAAAAGCATTTCAGAATTCGAAAATAAAAGCCACCCTACGGGACACCCTGTAGTTTGTCGCAGTTGGACCGAGGACTGTTTTAAAAGCGTTACGCGACGCCTCCATTTTTACAGCAGCCAGTCGCGTCGGCCGACCTTTTAATGCATCCCACATGGAAATGTCACGGCGATAAGTGTCGCCGGTGCCATTGGAATTTTTCACGGCGAATGTGGAACGCGCGCCAACAGTCGCAGAGTCGTGGCGAAAGAAGAATTACGATCGATCGGGCGCTTCGCCTCGCAGAATTTCAGGTCGGTGTTGCTTGCTCCGCCGCGCCGCAGGGCTTAACCAATCTGTAATCCGATTAGCGCGCAGCTATTCTGATTATCGTGCGATTAAATCACCGATAAGTCTTTGTAATTAATTACCGAACAGCGGTTTGGATTATCGGCCCTGCTGGAAATTATCGAAGTGATTCTGTTAATTACGAGACACGCGTGACTTACCGAGTATTCAGAGCGAAGGAATGCTAATTTGCCGAATATTACAGTCAACGAAGGAATTAAATCGCAGTCGTTAAATGTACAATGAAAACTGCACTGTGAAAGTGCGGAGCCACTATAAAATACGGTGTTCTCAAAATGTCTTTCATACTCGCTGAAATCGCGGTGGATTCGTAATGCGTTCATACCGAACGTAAGATGCAAATTGTCATTTTATTACAATCGTTTGTACGATAGTTCTACGCGAACGTATATCCGGGAGCGTTTCACGCTACTTTATGGGTTTCCATTTAGAAACAGGATTTCATGCGACGCGAAAGAACTCTGAATTTCGTTACGTAAATCACGATCGTGTCCTGAATATCGTACAACCTTCTTGTTTACTTTCATGCTTTAGAAACGATCCTTTCTTCTAATGCATCTTACAGCTTTAAATATTCAACTTCAATATCTTTGGTTTATTTTTTCAAGTACTGTCGCACGCTCCGATTTCGAATTCTGGGGCAGACTGTATAATAGCTACAAAGTTGAAATACTTGTTCTGGTTGATCCGAATTTACGTCAATACGTCGGATGCACTGGTGTCATTCCCAATGCTCTAAAGTTTATTTGTCGAAACTTTCAAAATTCGGACGTACGTGCAGCAGCATCTCTGGGTAATCAAAGTTCACGAGGTGCCCCTAGTGATATCGCAGAAGTTTCTCACGAGTTTAAGGTCCTTGGAAATCCGGAGAGTGACGGACCGGCTGTCCCTCGGCGTCAAACACTCCAAGAGGATTAATAGTTTATTGCATCGAAACTACGTCTATCTCTTTCAACTAAGCAGTCTTTTTAATTGAACGAAAAAGTGTCGGCGAAATGTCGTGTTTTTCGAGATGTCGGAATACCTTATTCAAGTGTCACGACTACACTGCGGATATTATGCATCTACGACAAAAATGAACAGTCGCAATTTTAAACGGTAAAAACATTAAAAGAGTTTAAGAGTATCGACTCGTTACTTTCGTCCTGTTAACAGTATTAGAGGAAGCAATCAATTTTTATTTCGCTCCGGAAGCTTGTAATTGATGAAGAAAAATATTATTTCGCATAAAGATACGTATTGTAGTATTGACTTTTTTCCAGCTAGATCAGACATTTGTCCCACTGTACGATCTAGGCTTGGAAAATTGTGATAAGGCGGTAGACTCGTTTCCAGAATCTCAAGAGTGCGGGATGCGTGTTCTCATTTCTCGATAATATAAAAACGGGATGTTTCAGCAGTCAAAAGAGTTAGATAAAAGATCAATGTAGGCCGCGATCGTCCTCGAAAGTCCTATTTTTATGTTTCGGAGGCGTAATTTGCATTATTCGGCAGCATGTAGCTGTTGCAGCTTTATGAAAATAGCTACGCGCGCAGCTGTATGCTTTCGAATAATGCAAATAACGCCTCGTAAATGAAAAAATAGGTCTTTTGAGGGCGATGGCGCCGTAGATCGTTCTTTTATCTGGCGTTTTGACTACTGAAAAGCCCCATTTTTGTATTATCGAGAAATGAGAACGCGAATCCCGCAGCCTTGCAATCCCGGAAAACGAGTCTACTCCCATAAGCGCTCAGGAAGCGCGGGTTAAATGTATTCGAGTTTCAATTCTCACCGTAATAAGCGCTATGATCTATCCCTATGCTCCGATGGTAAAAGAGCCTCGGGAACGGTAAAGCGGCGTTCGCGGTCCAGAAAATCAATCACGGAGATATCAATTTGATGTCAGATTTATTTTCACACTTGGACACGTCAGTGCGACCGAACACCGGGTTCGTATCGACGATTGTGAAACAGATTCGGCCGCTACCTTACCGATGAGAGTCGCAGACGCTTCAACAACTTGTAGGAGATAGCAGCACTCTACCAGGATAAACGAATCAGATGCGATTGCAATTAAGCCGTTGCATCGCGTGCAACTTGGAGCGAGAGGGTGAACGAAAGAATGCCCTCGATAAATGAACTGATTGGACATCTATGGGACGTCCTCCAGCGGTGATTCGCTGGACGGATTTTAGACCGCGAAGGATCGATATCCTTTTTGCCTTTTCGGAGCGAAGAAAATTGACGATACCGCGCGCACACACAGCTGAAACCGGAAAAACCAGAATGCCTACGCGATCGTGAAATTCCTTTTACGACGCCGTTTTACACCGTTGCAAGGACAAAACGAACTTTTTATAGTTCAATTCGAAATGCTCTGCAGCTTGACGAATCGTCGATGTAAAGGGATAAAAACCATTTTGGTGACCATCACAGAATCCTGTAAATTATTATTGCAGGATATTGGAAAAGGTCCAGAACGAGGGAAACCGTGTCTAGAAATTGGTTTTATGGCGCATAATGATTCTGGTACCATCTAGACGATAGCGTAGCCCTAATTTCTTCGTTATAAAGAGCGCTGTGTTTCAGAGTCTATTTATAAAGTAATTGTATGTTTTTGGCACATGTTTTACCATAAAATGTATGCTTTGATTTAAGTACATTCTCCACTACAATTCCGGACAAAATGATAGGACATTTGATGTATTTGTATATTTCGTACAACGCAATCGGATATATGTACATATTACACGCCCTGTATATTAGATATGTCCTTCAAAGTATTCATATAGAATTGCAAGTTTGTATCTTGTACACGAAAGAAATGTATGTTATAATATAAATTTATTATAAATGCATGTTATAATAAATATACTTCTCAACGTATACCATTGAATTGACCTTGTCAACATAAAGTCTATACTTCTTTTACATTTTTACTTTTGTATTACACTTTTATACTATATTTTATACTGCTCCCACTTCCTGTACGTCTCGCAATTAACTCGATACAAATGCATTAAAATGTACAGCTCGGTCGTATGCTTTTGTTCAGTAATTTGAGAGACGCTGTAACCTGGTGTTCTCAGAATGTCGTGGAAAGGAAATTGCGTGCCAGTGCAGAACAGATGTTCGAGACCTTCTCACACGCTCAATTGTGCGTGACCAATGACGAGAAGTTGACTGTCACGCAATGGGAAAGTTGGGTGAGGTCGCAACCAGCAAATTGAAAAGCTTATTTAAATTCGAGATGAATGAATTTTATTTACACCTGCGCCAGTCGTATTCTTCGAAAAAAACATCGTACTTTTTTAATGTTAATGGATGCTGCTCGTGTCACGCGATTACTTTGTCAGTTTCACTTGTCGTCAGAGCTCGTGGTTCTAATCACAGGTATGAAACCGTAAGGTGGTGTGCAACCTCTTGTACTATCTTCTCTGCTTCTGTTCGATGATCCTTTTCTTCTTCTCACCGGTTTCGGCTCGCTGTTAAACTTTATGATGAACTTCAGCTCAGCCATCAGTTCTTCCTTGAACGAAACCTGTGAAACGATAATACAAGTCATGACAGGAACTTCTATCTTGACAGCATAGTTTAAGATCATCGAAATCGGGGAGGTGTCCCTTTTTATGAACAGTATTGCAGGTACAGTGGCTCGAATTAATATTCGAACGCTCTAAAAAAAACGATAACTTTCTTAATATTGTACTATACGATTCATTACATTGTACAATTACACTATTGTACAATTAGTTTACTAGAGGATGTGAATAGGAATTTTTTCAAATTTGCAATTAATCGGAATTGTAGAAAAAATACTAAAAGTTGCATTTTACAACTTTTTTATGCGGGCCTATATTGAAAATTTTAAAAATACGTTTTGTAGATCTGTGTCAATTATATGCGCTGTGAAAGTTTCATCGAAATCGTATGACTCGGGGAAAAAACGACAGGCATTGGAAGATGTAAGAATCCTTAGATTTATTGCAGTTAGAGGCCGAAAAATCGTTAAAATCTGCTATTTTTACCATTTTTAACGTTTGTAACTCATTGCAACGTCGACCGATTTTGACGAAATTTTCAGAATATGTTTAATCGACACATATCTACAAAACATATATTTTAAATTTTCAATATAGCTCCATACAGAGTTGAGCAAAAATTTTATTTATATAGAAATTTTTGCTCAACTCTGGGCCCATATAAAAAAGTTGTACAATACAACTTTTAGTATTTTTTCTACAATTCCGATCAATTGCAATTTTTGAAAAAATTTCTTTTCGAATTCTGTAGTAAACTAATTGCTCTAGCTTCCCAAAAAAGTTCAAATCGTATAGTATAGTAATATTAAGTAATATTAATATTAGTAATATTAAAATATAGTAAGTATACTATAGTAATGTAGTAAATATAGTAAAGTATAGTAATATTAAAAAAGTTATCGTCTTTTATAGAGCGTATACTTCAATCATTCGTTTGCATCGCTAGAAATGACAAGCTAAAAAAACCATTCTCGAGGTTTTATAAGATAGAAAACATTTTAGCCTGGTACGAAGCAACAGAACTTTAATTAATAACTTAAGATGGAAACATGCTCGTCATAATTTATCGATACTAAAGAGTCAAACACGCAATACACTTACGTTTTCACGTTTGGATGTGACAGCAACCTCCCAAAGAAGCTCGAATAGAGTGTAAAAGAAGGACATCGCGACGCCCACACTCAATACTAAGAAGACGCCTCCAACGTTATCAAGATCCAGTTCTTTGGCTTGACTGCCGCCGCCAACCTCCTACAAAATGTTTCGCAAATAATTAACGATATATTTATGTTCATTCGGAATTTTCCCGGTCCGCCTACGTACCCGACATTTTCCTCCTCCTCGTTTCTGCGTCCACCATTTTTTCTTCAGCTCTGTGATCATACCACTCTGCTGTAGCTTCAACACGGCAGTGTTTAACGGATGACGATAAGGAGACTCTGCAATTCAATTATGGAAAGGATCAGTAAAAGATGTATATTCGCTGCGAATGTCATAATAATTTTAAATCTATAATTGTTCGAGATTATCTTAACGGGACTATAAAGTATAAAAGGTGTTAACAGGAACTGTGTAACATTCTGTTCAATGTTTTTATTCTGATTGCAACGATACATTTTATTAATCATCGGATATGATGTACAACTTGTGCTACAATGGTTAAACCCTTTGCATCCGGAGCTATTTTAACTGGAACATTAAACATTTCATCCGATCTAGAATATTTCCATTCCCCATGATTTTTGAAATTTTATGGATATGAAATTGGTATAATACCTCATACAATACCTAAACAATATTTTGAATAATGATACTTATTATTAGATCGGTGATTCTATGCATCTGTAACTCCCTCCACTTTAAACGATAGAAAAGACAGCGACAGAGGGGAAGAAACAAAATTGCTGTCCTTTAGAAGTTTTGTTACTAACTAACGTAATTAACTTACGTTTCTTCATTGCGATCCCATAACTCTTTGCGTCCAGGAGTCCACCGACCTGCGTTACGTTGCAGAATCTCTCGGTGATGTACTCGATCGAGCTGGACTCCATCAAGAAAGCATAGTCTTCCCTCAGCACCTTCGTCACACCAACGTCGTTGTTCTCCGTCAGGACATCTTTGGAGTTGGCAATCATGTACTCGAACATCTTCTTGTACGTCGGGTAGTTGGAATCCTTGGAATGGGCATAAGTCTTTCAAAAAACTGAATTAGAAAGGCAGACACCAACTTTCATATACCTAATTCCCAAGAGGAATGATGCGTGACACTAATGTTCGGTTATTAGAGGGGTCGACGTACTAAGTGCTGCGTCCTAAGTTAAATCTATAACTGACTACGATGAGGGTGTGACACAGCATCGAAAGTTTAGTTCTCTGTTATACATATTTTAGTTACAAATATGTGTAATTACTAATTAGATATGCTCACGGTGGTCCTGCGAGTTTTAGTACTACATATGTACGATCAATTTACTGTACGATTAAAACTATCTAAATGTAGGGTAACGTTTTTAATGAAAATATTAGGTCATTCCTAAAAATCTGTCGTTTCTGGCTTTCGAGAAATGTCTATGCGGAAAATTGCCAATTTGAATGAAAATAATTTTCAGTGTTGAAATTTCATCTGCAAGAACGATCTAATATTTAGAATGATTTAATAGTTTTAACTTTCAGGGAGGGCGTTAATTGATTTTTTGTGTTTCAATTAATATTCTCTGCAGCATCTCATACGATGCACTAGCAAAAAAACTTTCCAGGGGTGGTTAATTAATCTGGGTTAAATAAAGCGTTTGTATTAATATGTTCTTTTTAAATTCACAGGTTCTACGCTGGCTCTACTGAACCAGCAACTAATTAAAACTCGTAAATACATATATCTCTTACATTTGAAATGTACATCGGGTGCTGTAATGGGCCTGTAAAATTCGTTACTACTGACAACTAAGTTAATCTTCTGAAATCTTTACGTTGGGCATTGATCGATAGTCCCTCGATGAACTGTATTGTATAATATAATGTATACACTTTATAATTTGTAGTCAATGTATCAACTTACTTTGAAGAAGTAGTAGGTGGCTCCTGCATCTTTAGCGCCGTACTTGATCGTTTTCTTTTCGGCCAGCTCTTCGACGTTTGTGAATGGCCTCACCACTGTCTCGACTGTCAAAAACGCCGCCAAATTGGCAGTGTACGAAGATACCATGATCAGGCAGAAGAACCACCAGGAAGTAGCTATCATCCGCGTTGACAGTCCACTGGCAACCAGAAAGGTACAATTGTTATTCTTTGCAGAGACTGCCGTAACTGTTATTTTACATAAAGAAGCCAGCGAAATAATATAATGCACAGTTAGGCGCATAACTGATCACACACACACACTTTAAATCAGAATAACTCTTTTATGAATGGATAAACGATTTCAATTTCTCTGTAAGGCTAGAAGAATTAGATTAGCGAATAACGTTTACTAAATATGTTGAAAAAATACATCTCCTCGGAATTGTGAAAAACGATAGTAAAATTGATTTCTACAACTTTTTTAGATGGATAATGAAAATTTAAAAGATGCGTTTGGTCAACCCGTATAAAAATTATATACGCTCTGAAAATTTCATTGAAATTAGTTTATGAGTTATAAATGACCAGAAATGGTAAAAAGGAGGAAAATCATGAAAAATTGCAATTTCTACCACCATTGATCGTTTATAACTCGTAAACAAATTAACCAATTTGAATGAAATTTTCAGAGCGTATATCGTTTATACGAGTTGACAAAATACATTTCTTTAAATTTTCGTTATTGGCCCAGTTAAAACAGTTGTAAAAATCAATTTTGTCTATTGTTTTTGACAATTCCGACTAAATGCATTTTTTAAACATATTTTTTAGACGTCATTTACTAAACTAATACTATTAGCCTTATAGAGAAATTGAAATCGTATGGTCCATTCGCAAAAAAGTTATTCTGATTTGAACTGGGTGTGATCAATTATGTTCCTAACTGTACACTCCCGCTCAGAAAAGTCTTAGAACATCACTGTTTTTTAGTAAAACTCTGGCATTTCGTATAGATTATGAACCTCTCTTTAATTGTCTCAACTACATAATATAAATATCCTCTCGTATGTATACGATAATGATCCAAAACACACGTCAAAAATATGTAAAAACTATTTGCATCAACTTGAACGTAATAATTCATTAAAAATTATGAAATGGCCACCCCAATCACCAGATTTGAATTCCATAGAAAAACTATGGGACGAACTGGATAGACAGGTACGAAACTTTTTCCCTACTACGAAAACACATTTACAGAATATATTGGAACGAGAATGGAATAATATAACAACAGAATGTATGAAGAAATTGATCACGCGAATGCCACGAATAGTGGAAACTATAATAAAGAAACGTGTCGGATTCTTCGATGAAATAAAATATAAATATTTTTTTACTTCTTGGTAAGATTTTTGATATATGAGTGCGGCATCCTTTCCTTCGCATGTAAACCTTTAAATAAGGAAAAGTTTGTTCGCATTTTCAACGATTATTTCATTTTTACAGAGTTTAATACGAATATAATATGATCACTGTCCTAAGACTTACGAGCGAGAGTGTAAATAAAAAATTCTTCAAAACTCATTGTAGCGCGAACAAAACATTGGCATTAGCAAAGTGAACTCACATGGGTGCAATTTCGGAACCTTGCTGCATAATACTACCGATCGTGAACCACAGGGAATTCTTGAAAGTAAATTGATTCTCCAACTCTTCTGGCTCCTCTATACATGGATAAGGGTTGTTCCACTCGGCAGGACAGAGTCTGCCGATCACGAACAGCAGCAGTGAGACAGATACGTAAGCTCCCATCAAATACCACCAGACCCCAAGAGAAAATGGCGACAAAAACGAGAAGAGGCTAGGCGGTGTTTTCATCGGCTTTCGATACAGAATACTTATTCCTGAAGCATAAAGTTTCACCGCTTAAGGTGATTGAATTTTTACAAACTCTAAAACACCATCGTCAACGTAAATTACTAATAAAATTTGTTCATACGAGACTTCGTTTTCGAGAAAATCACGAATCAACCTGATGGATTTTCAAAGTCGATTTCATCGAAAACGGATCACGACGTGAACAATTTTATTCGACATTTTTTCCTTTCCGGTTGTTGTTACCGATCACCCTGTACAAAGCATTAGCGATCTTGAGCCTATAATTATGTTGGATGATGCTGAATATAACCAGTATTTTCGAATATGTCTTCCTACCTAAATTCATAAAAGGCATCGTAAAATCGACCGCAGCCTCTCGTTGCGAGGTAATTGTCAGATCGGTAATGGCCAGATCGGCCTCCTGCAACAGAACATTATCGGATATTGCATTTCAATGCACTCATAACTGTGGTATGCCTTTACACCGATATTGTAACTTACACCAGCAATAACTTTACCGAGCATTCCAGTCCATGATTTCGTCTTCTTCGAATAGGATCCGTACACGTTATCAGTTTGCACTTCGAACGTGTAATTAAAGCCGAGTATCTTGCTGAGCTCATGAATGATATCGATTCCGAATCCTTCGTAACGGTCATTTCCGGTCATCATTTCCGCGGATTTCTTCAGCATGCCGTAGGGGTGGCTCTGCAATATGTAGCATCATTCATTCATAATTCTTAAAGAATCAGATCATCAGTTTCGTACGTAGTACAATACGTAACGATAAAATTAAATACATTTTATTAGGCTTTCTGGGGTGCAAAAGGATTAAGCGAGCAATTCCTATGAGAAATTTTAACTTTCCAGTTTCTATTGCATTAATTCAATTATTTCGATTTTCTAGGATTTGTTTAACAACGCCACGATTCGTTCTGGTTTCCTTCTAACTAAGAAAAATAGGAACATTTTCCACCTCGACATTCACCTGAACTATCAGGTTTCGAACTGGTGTTATACTTTTCGAAGGCAAACCTGCTCGAACTTCGCCATTATTTATTTTCGTTCACCAGAAAGGTAGAGGTGGCTTTGCAATATGTAGCATCATTCATTCATAATTCTTAAAGAATCAGATCATCAGTTTCGTACGTAGTACAATACGTGACGATAAAATTAAATACATTTTATTAGGCTTTCTGGGGTGCAAAAGGATTAAGCGAGCAATTCCTATGAGAAATTTTAACTTTCCAGTTTCAATTGCATTAATTCAATTATTTCGATTTTCTAGGATTTGTTTAACTAAGAAAAATATGAACATTTTCCACCCCGACAATGTTCACCTGAACTATCAGGTTTCGAACTAGTGTCATACTTTTCGAAGGCAAACCTGCTCGAACTTGGCCATTATTAATCTTCGTCCACCAGAAAGTTCGACGAAAATTGTAGAGGACGCAGAATGTGGGAAGATGTTTTAAATTTCATTGTGGCACGTACGATGGCTATCATGACGATGAACGTTCTATTCTGCAAACTGAACTCGTGGTCTGAGTTCGGAGGACGAGTTTCCGACACCCATTCGATGCTGTTCGTGCTGTTCCACATTCCGATCTTCTTCAAGCCGTCTTCCGTCACGCGCACCACGTCCAACTGGAAATCGCTGCGGAACCCAGCCGTGTCGAACTTAATCAAACCGGTCAAACCTTCCATTTCGCTCTGAAAGTGTAATCATCGAGAATTACCTGGGTATACATACACTCCCGCGATACAATGTCAATGGCAACGATAATTAATTTGATTACCGCAATTTCACACTCAAATGAAATCATCCTTAATCTTTCTAGACGCGGGCATCGTACGAGATTTGCATGCTTAACCCCTTGCCGTACTTTGACGAGCCAGACTCGTGATGAAGGTTTTTTTAACAAAGTCTAACAAATATGAATGTTACGCGTTTCATTTTAAGATGAACTAAAATTTGATTCGTTATTTACGTGTAATCTATTATTGATGTATAATCAATATTCAAGCATTAAAATAAATGTAGCCATAGAAAACATACACGTTTTCTTTTCCCTACTACGACATTTTTGTGCGTAAAGACATTCTAATCACTGTAACTGTAAAATGTTACGCGTTTCATTTTTAGATGAAATAAAATTTGATTCGTTATTTACGTAATCTATTATTGATGTATAATCAATATTTAGGCATTAAAATAAATGTGGCCATAGAAAACATATACATTTTCTTTTCCCTACTATGATATTTTTGTGCATAAAGACGTTCTAATCACTGTAACTGTAAAATGTTACGCGTTTCATTTTTAGATGAAATAAAATTAAATTCGTTATTTACGTGTAACTTATTATTGATGTATAATCAATGTTTTAGCATTAAAATAAATGTAGCCATAGAAAACATATACATTTGCTTTTTCCTACTACAACATTTTTGTGCGTAGACATTCTAATCACTGTAACTGTAAAATGTTACGCGTTTCATTTTTAGATGAAATAAAATTTGATTCGTTATTTATGTGTAATCTATTATTGATGTATAATCAATATTTAGGCATTAAAATAAATGTAGCCATAGAAAACATATCCGTTTTCTTTTCCCTACTACGACATTTTTGTGCATAAAGACGTTCTAATCACTGTAACTGTAAAAGAAAAGGTACGGAAAGGGGTTAAAGAGATCCGAGGAGAATGTCGCGGGTGCTAATTCATTGCGGCGATATAAATAATGATTACCAACGAACTTACGAGACGCATAAAGTTGGTTAGACTGTAGCCATGCTCCCAGCTTAAACTGCCGTTGCAGGATAATTGTTTCACGTCGCCCTTAATGGCGTCCTTTAAACGCTTGAAGGCTCTCGCGAAAAGTTGGACCGCGTCGTACATGAGAGCAGGCTCAACGCGTAACTGAGACGCATCATCTAAAGCCCATTCATTTTTGTGCATTTCCATAATGCCCGACACCAGAGGGTTTTCAGGGTCTATCAGTCTAACCCCGGTTAAATTAACCCCGGAAAATTGGTACGGTTCGAGATCAATCGTTTGAAAATCCTGAAACAATAGAATCGATAAGTTGTCTGCAGGCTTGCTGAAAAGCGAATAGTGAAGCATTTTACCAGAGAAGTCACTATGACTCTGTTCTTCTCCGACATAATGCCAACTTGCTGCGCCTGTTTCAGCACCTCTGCAAGAATTTCGATTGAACAATCAATCACAATGTTCTCGGTTTCCGCCTCTTTTATCTCTCGCATCACCTTCCTGCAGAAAATTTGATGCACCGTTGCATGATTAATTATTCTCTCCCTTCGAGAATATCGATTATAACCGGGTGAAAACGGAATCGACAGAGTCATTGCTACGCTATGGATCGGTTTAACATTTCAAAAATTTGTATCTATGCATATTCATGAAAAATCGGATCTATCAATTCAATCTCATTCGACAGCAGTTCACGTTCGTAATTCCTTAGTCATTTTACAATTTATGCAGACGGTCCCAAAATTTTTTGGGACATCCTGTATAATGTTTCGTCGATTGATCGACACTTAGTATTATCGTTAATAGGCGTACCTGTAATTGGGACCTTTTCCTAAATAATACAAAAAGATCGTGCGCCCACGAGCATCCACACGTTCCAACAAACGATGAACGCGTAACAAACTGTCTGTGTTCTCGTACAATACGCCATACGATTTCCATTCATATTCGGTGATCAACAGATCGAAAATCTGAAAATGGCTATAACTTGTTATCCTGGGATAATATATGAGCTCGGTACCTTTCTATTTATTAATTAATGGAACCGCATGCAATATACAAATATACCATCGTAATATACAAAAGAGAACGTGTATTAATTCTTTGCCAACATCAATCACTAATTAATAATCATAACATGTACCAAACTGAAATTAATTTCAGAATGTATTTGTAGAAACACGATGCAGTATTTATAATTTATTTTGTATCATTCCCACGTGAAATGCAATGCGCACAATTGATCTCGATACAGTATTCGGTTTATTTTGACGGAAATAATTTACCCATGTATTTTCCCGTATGATTACCTGAAAATATTCTCGGATAAAAATGTTTCGGATATTTAATCTATTATTGGTTTCATTCCTTTTAATAATTTCATGCAATCTCTGAGACTTTGTACCGGTAGTTGAGTGGAGTTGAATGATACAATAAATATTTCCAGCATCGTGTTTTATGCTACCCTTAGCTTCTACTCACCCTAGAAAGTGTTTCAGCGTGGGGGTACAGGTTTATTCCTCTTCCTCGAGTTTGCACGGGTTCCCATCTCGCATAAATATGTGGCATTTCCATGGTGTCGCATATACTCTGCACATGATCCGAACAGATACTACTCTGGGGTCCGAAAATCCCGGCCACTCCAGTGCCCATCAATTCACAAACTGAACATGTCAACAAGTCAATCCAATTGAAATCGTTCCAACGGCGAACAAATCAAAATGCAATCTATGAACGCATACCGAGGCCAGTGCTGGGTAAAATGTTATTTCAAACAGCAGATACTATACATAGAGGCAATTCAAAATAAGTATTGAAATCATGCATTTTGAAATCCTTACTAGGATTTCAAATTGAATTAAATATAAAACAGTTGAAGACTGAAAAAATCTGGGAATATCGATATGCTGTTTTCAATGCACCAAAATGATTAAGGGATCAAATCAATTTTTATTGAACTTCTGGTTCTCATAATCGATTTAAAATAATTTTCTTTCAGGTTGATTCTGTGTTCGTGAAACGGTAGCATGAACGGTCAAAATTTTACGCCAATAGCCATACTTGAACTAAAAATAAATGTGTATCTCGAACTGCTATGATTCCTTTCATTCTGAAACCATTTCATTCCGACACGATTGTCGTTGCCAAGAAATGTTTTAAGTATGTATTACGCAAGATTACATATTTTTGATGATTAAAATGTAAATATGATTTTATTTGAACTGTCGAATATATTTTAAGTAGCATTCGAAATATTTTTCCTTGGAATTCTACCGAAACCTGAATGTAACCAATCCCGATGTAGGTATACCTTTGGCCGCCACGTCATATGGATCCGTTTCGACGTTGTTGGATTCCGCGCCGAGAAACACATTCGTGAATTCCGGGTTTTGGTGTCGTTCTTTGTTGATCGTTTGCACGGACGTCTCGAAGGCTCGTTTCATCTCGTCGCCATTGTCAAATAGCCCTCCTGAAAAGTATCACGTACCATCTACATCTTTGCAGTGAAGACGGGTATACCGTTCTTTATTATTAGACTGCGGATGTTTATGCAATTCTCAATTTTTATAGACAAATTTGAAGAAAAGTGGCATGAAATAAAGACTTATTTTTAAAGGGAACAGCCTTCGTAGATCCGAAACAAATAAAAATGTTACCAAATCCTATCGAATTTTATATTGAAGCATTTTCCGAAAATTTTCATAAGCTATAAACGCATAAAGATCCGCAGTCTATTTATTATATTCTATATTTTACATAAAGGTTACATAACGGTCTATATTTTACATAAAATGCTATAATCACATGAAATTTTGTTTAACATGGTAATTATTCTCTCATTTCAGAAAATGAATAATTTATATATTTTATATTTCATTTTGATAATTAGTAAAACGTCTTACCTATGAGAACCTTCTTGGGAAATCCCAGGGCACACGAAATGAAGACGAATGGGAGACACTTGACCAGCATCATATAGTCATTCTATGTATATAAAGCAACAAAAGGTATAATTTTTATTTTATAATTTGACCCAATAAAGTGTCCCAATATTTTTGTGACATAAAATTTTGCATTTTTTAGATTTTTCTTTTATATTAACGCGATTATTAATAAGAAACAAGCAGTTTTTTAGGAGTACATATTTTATACTGTACTTTTTAACGTAGTTCAACTCGGTGTTGAAGAAGAAGCGACTTGTTAAAATCGGGGAGCCATCAAGCATAAGCGGACAGTCTGGCGCAGATTTGTTTGCAATAAGATCTCGTACACGCGTATTCAGTGTAAGCCGTTCAAACAGGCTGCTGGGATTCAAACGAACACTTAACAGTGCGACGTTGTGTAAACCGAACGGAAAGCATACATGCTCGAATTCTCGGCACGCGTAAATATTTAGACCCGTCTAAAATCAATCCTCCAATATTGAGTCTCGCTATTTACTTGAAGCTATCGAAGGGGACTTCGGACTTGTCAAATTCTCCATCTACATCCTCAAACCAACTTCTTCATCAGTTTCTTTTTTTGCTTCTTCCCTAGTGGGAGAGAGAGAGAGAGAGAGAAAGAAAACTCGTTCGATCCCCTTCTTTTCTGGACGACTGAGCACGGACGTTTGTACCAGGAGAGAAGGAAGCATACCGTGAGTAAAAATAACATATCCGCCGTGGGGATCGGAAACGAGCTTGTTAATGAAGTCCACGTTCCGTGGATTCTGTTTTTCGTTAAAATAGAATCAAAGTGTTTTATTGGATCTCCCGTGGGGCCGAGATAAACACGATTTAGTCGTTTTCTGTGAACCGAAACACTATACCGATCATATGTTTTGATTGAGACACACTTTTTTCTGGGAAATTAGACGAAATTTTTAGAATAAATTTTTAAAAAGTCTTTGATTCACAAGTTTCACCTGGTAGGCCAATATTTTAGATCTTTCCGATTCCGAATGAGCAGACTGCAAATCTTTATGCAAAATAAAAAAATGGTTGCGTCGTTTGCAAGACACAGGTGTCAAATAAAAAATTTTTTCATCATTCAATTATCTTATTAAACTGTAACTGATACACTATTTTAAATTATGCGTGGCTATTTTATCATCAACGCATAAAATCCGCAGTCTACTAACGAATAAAAGTAATTCTATATTAAAAATATCGTACCGAGTATAAGGGTATATATAAAATAGTGTCATTAGTTCTCCGAACAATCATGGAGCATCCACGCAATGGTGACCATCTTCGAATAATATATTCCATTCATGCATGACTGATATACGAACTGTATCTACTGAAAACCATGCGATCCAATAACTGGAATATTGATTACGAATTCTAGCGAACTAACCAATCTTGAATCCAGCGTTGATTAGCGCGACTCCTAACTTATATTACCTTGCGATTAATCGAATCGATCGGCGAGGTTTACACAGGACAAACTTGCGGAAACATTGGTATAAAACATAAACAATCGAATGGAAGCAATTTAACGCGGAAAGAGAATTTCACGGAACAAGAATAATCAATCCTGTCAAGGCCCGACGCGCGGAACAATTCGCGGCGCGTACAATGGAGCGGAAAGGAGCCGTCATTGCATTCTAAACGGACCGAGTGCACCGAAAAACCAGCTATCAAACGTCGCCCGTTCAATTGACATTTTGGCAGCGCCGATAGATGCGCGGAGATTTCGTTTCGCCGCGGCGTGACAGGATAATTTTGGTAGTGACGATTGCCGGCGTGCGTGTGCTGCGCGCGTTGCGTTGCACCGCGTTGCACCGCGTTGCATCGCGTTGCACCGGGACGCGTTATGACAAACGGCGGCGGCCAGCGGGGAGCAAAACTGCGCGAATATCTCGAGTGCATTCAGTGTTTCTCGGAGGCGAACTGTCACCTTGCCAAACGCACGCGTTCTGGGACACGCGTTCTTTTTCATTCATTCATTCATCCATCGGCCGCACACTCGACGCGAGAAGGTTCGCGGCGGCTCTCTTTCACGGGACGCGATTTCCGTGCTGCCCGCTCCGCCGTTCACGGAGAGGATCGTCGACGACGGAAATCCGGCCGCGTGTTCGGTGTCAACGTGCCATATTCGAACGCGCGTCGGCATAAAAAACACACGAAAACGTTGGAGTGCGCGTAACGAGCACGATATATTTAGACGACGAGCGTCGTCGCCAGTGGCGCTTGTCGCCTGTAAGCTCTGTGACATAGTTACCGCTGAACTGCAATTAACGACGCCTACTGACCAACCTGCCGACCATCTATCGGCCCCTTGTTTAATTTTATGTTTCTACGAAAAAAACCTCGCGTGCACCGCGCTTCTCCAGCGAATTCCATCGATTCGAAACGCTCAAGTTTCGTCAGCACATTCTCGGCATCCAACAAACCTTACGTTCTTATTCGACGTTCCAAGTAATTAATTTCACTCTATCCTGAACTTATTATCGACATGGCTAATATGTATAATAAAAATCTACAGATTTTAAGTAGGCGACAGTCTTCGTCGGAACGCTAGCTCGATTTTTCTAGAAGACCTCGGGCTATTCGCTGTGCCTACATTTACTCTCAATCAACTTTCTCATGTCCTAATCGTTTAAGAGTTAATTCATTCCTGTAATTTTTATAACCGGGAGAACGATTTTTAGATTACTCCTTTGTGTTAATTTTCATTTTGACGTACACAGGGCGTGGACAGAGGCAAATCGTTATCAAACGGAGGAGCTGTGTATGTTTTTGCAGGACTTGGAAGGAGCATGTCCGTAAAAATGTTTCTAGTTCCATGCTGGAGAGTTAGGAGCACGATAGCGAGCGTTAAATGGTAACAAAGCGAGCGTCCGTGCGCCGAGCGTTAAAGGAGGAGGAACTTACCTAAAATTGCAATTACACACGGCTCGTTACCTGGAACAGAAGTTTGATAAACGTGCTTTTCTGAACGAACGTCGCGGCATGCACTCTAATTCCGAACGCCACTTCCCGAGTGGATTTTCACTGCGCACACGCGGCTCTCCCTTCCAAACCTCTTGGATTCATTTGTACACTGTAATATGGCGGGCACCCCGGACTCGAGACCCGACTTATTGTTAGATCCACCATCGGAGCTTTTTCCACGACACGCGGATTGTCCGAAAGGTTTCGTATGTACAACGCTTCTCATTCGTTTACCATTTTTCTTCGGTTCCTCACATGTGCCGTTTGGCGAACAATTACGTTCATCGAACATTCATTATAGAATCGTTGGACATCGAACACTTCTTGCATCAAGCAATTAAATATTCACGAGTTCATATTGGTTGTATTAGTCACGAATCGCTACTGTGTACCAATATTTAATGATACTATAAAAATTAATTATGTCAATATAAATTCCTAGAAAATAGAAGAAGACTTCTACCATGTTTATAACTATTCTATTTGACGGTTTCTGTCGATATAGTAGAAAACCATAGATTTTACGGTATTCTCAGTTATAGCAATTAAAAAAATTACACAATAAAATTTGGAGTTTAAGATAGAATCGATTTGATTATGAATTATTACGAGCGACGATATGTCACTTTTGTTAATTTGTCTAGGGACTGTTTAATTGTGTTGGTGCAGTAATATTTTCTCCGATTTTAACGTTCGGTATTCCAGTTTGCAAAAGCTTTGAATTTCTCGTGAATTTATTTGTTCAACTATAATACTTACACACACCGTACGCGCGAGCGGTCGTGTATCACATGGTTTTTGTTATTTCTTGTTCTTTATCACGGAGACTCGTTCTATGCGCAGAACTCAGATTAGAAAAATTTATGGAAACGACAGTGCAGTTAACGGCACGCTGTAAAGTGTAGTTATTTTCCCCGTAAGGGCGCGGTACACGACAAGAACGCGACGTAAAACCAAGATGGACGACTATTACTTTTGACACTGTGCTCAGCTTATTCGCAGAATAAACTTGCGTTTTAGATACGTTTCTTCTCGTAACTGTTTCGAGGAGCAACCTTTTGGTTTAACTTTCTCCCGTCGAGCTTTATTGTGCCTCTTTCGACGAGTTATTATATTTGTAAGCACGGAACCTTGACGAAAGCAACAGTTTGAGTGAAAAGTTTGTGTTTTGTTTATTTTCTAGACAGTTTTCATGCACGTCACTTTTTACTGCACGAATCATTTCTGCAGCTATTCGCGTGCTGTTTCCTCGCTGCTGAAACGAGTACGGACGAGTAACTCTAACAAAGTTATTATTTTTTTTTTGTGTCTAGTTATACGCAATTAAAGTCAAGTCGTGATTTAAAATAAAATTGTGATTCCACATAATGCTTCACAGGATCTTCCATTTTATCTCTTTTCACATTGACAGGAGCTGGTTAAGAGATTTTTGAATAATTGAGAGTCTTAAAAAATTTATATTTGTTGTATATCTACGTTCACTTTAGTGCTCAAGTATTTATTTCAGAAGAATAGGATATTATTTCGATGTAATTGCATGTTTAATTTATTTATTTACTTACTAAAAACCATAAATTTGATCGGCGTTCTTCGGTGTTAAATATTTTCCTTGTTTCCAGTTAGAGTTAGAGCTGGTTAAGAGATTTTTGAACAATTGAAAGTCTTAAAAAAATTATATTTGTTTTATATCTACGTTCGCTTTAATGCTTACGTATTTATTTTAGAAGAATAGGATATTATTTCGATGTAATTGCATGTTTAATTTATTGATTTACTTACTAAAAACCATAAATTTGGTCGGCGTTCTTCGGTGTTAAATATTTTCCTTGTTTCCAGTTAGAGCTCGTCTGCATCGAACAAATTATTCGTTCTTTCGAAGACTGAGACCAATGAATAAGCATTGCGGACACACATGTGACAGCGTGTAGAGGTGTTTCAAGACATGCACGCAAGGGAAGAAAGCATCGGGAAACGCGTGGATATCGGGCGAAGTAAATTAAATGGTTACGCTCTGGGTTCAAAGAGAAGGCGAGAGCCGTGGAAGTTGGATACATTAGTGAATTAGTTACGTTAGCGGTTTGGGATTTAGTTCTCTAATCAAGAGAACGAAGAGTGAAGGCTGCGGCAATTGATGTAAAAGTAGAACTTCCCGGGGACCAATTACGTGGCCGTGGCGAAGCTAGAAGTTCTCTGTCGTAATCAACGAGGGGATTATGGCCGCGCGTTAAGTATATTACGCCTGGAATAATTTTCTGTTTGAACGAAAGAACCCGACAGCCGGCAATTAATCACAGAGAAACGCATAGAAAGCGTTTGCGAACCTGCCGCGAATAAATCCCGAGGGCTTTTCATGAGACGAGACCTAACGGATGGTCTCACTGCTTAAACCATTAACAAAATAAGACGTTAATTCCTGGGGATACAGCGAATGGCCATTGTTGTTTTGCTAAAATAACTACAATATATTAGGTTTCTCCAAATTCCTGTTATTTTTGCAAAATAAACATTTTCTGCTTCGTTTGCAACACATATTTGTGGTGAAAAGGATAGTGGGATATTATATATATAAATTATTAAAGCAGAAAATGCATTCTTATTTGACTCCTGTTTCATACAATTGATTCGGACAATTTTTATTTTGCAAACTACATCGCGGATCTTCGTGCAGTTATTTTTTCGACGTTTCTACTTTGAGGAGGAAAGTTACACTTGTTGGTTTCTCATTTTTCACGACCACAGTTTGCAGCAAAAAAATTTGAAAAAATTCTCTAAAATGCGCCTTAGAATCCAAAATATATCACACTTTCTTCAGAATTTTAGAATGCGTCGGCGACCGGAAAATGTAACTAGGCCCTTTACGAAACACAAGAAAGCATTTATATTATTAAGACGCGACAGCACTGATCGTTTTAAAAAATAGAAAATTGCCTAAAGATCCGCAGTCTAGTAATCACTGAACAAATGAGGAGGAGATACGACGAAAAGGTAATAAGGCACACGGCGAATGAGAATTTACAGACGATGAGTTTATTCACGTTTAATATGATGCTCGTAGTACACTTTTACGTAAGAAGTATAATCAATAGGCTCTTAACAAACTCGTTACGACGTGAACGCAGTGTCGTGGTACAGAGAATATTTACAATAACGCGCGTGTTTGAATACGCTCGGTGCGTCGTTAATGTGTATATTCAGCGTTTGTACGTTTACGGTTCGATTCGTCGGTGTACGGTCGACATGGTAAATATTCGAGTCGATAGTAAAAAACGACAGAAAGTTCGTAAAACGATGACAACAGGAGGTTAAACGGTGCCCAAGATAACGTGGCACACGACAGTCGCGTCCGAGCATCGAACGTTTTCCGAATATCGAGGCTAATTGTATCCCACTGATCTATCTGCATCCGGAAATCGATCATTCTGCCGGGGCACCTGTGCACGTACGACATTGAAGCCTGTTTACGCCTTAGGAGAAGGAAGACGGAAATTAATACTGTTCAGTTCGTGGCGTTCGTGAATAGCAACGTGCCTGGCTGCAAAATCGACATTCTGTTCGTTCTGTTAACTCGTAATCTGGCTTAATCCTTCGAACACGAAGCGTTTCAATGAAAGCAATTGGAAGACTCCGCGCAGAAGACTGTCAAAACGAACTGGCAGGACACATTTTTCTAGAGGCCATTTTTCACCGGCTCTACACGTTCCATTGAATAGACATATTTTTCATTTTCCACCTCAATATATTCCCAATCAGAATTTCGAAAGGATTAAAATTATATTTATTACTTTAACGTATCCATTCCTTTTTTTTTTAACGAAATAAGAAGGAAGTTGAAGAAAGGAAAAAGTTGTTTCATGTACCCTGTATCCACTTTTTTTTTGTATGCAAGATAACAATTAAATTATTAAATTAATAAAAATTAAATTATTTTACTGCATTATTAGCTAATCATAATTTTAGTAAAAAGCGTAACAAGATTTAAAAGTATTCGCATTTAATTCGCTTGTCGGGTAGAACCGTCTGTGTAAAGGCCATCGCATTCTACTTAAGGCAGTATAGCAGCATTGGACAGCTAAAATCAATGTTGGACAGCTTTGATATGGATTGATGATCACACTGCGCCTTTTTACACCTTACTGTGAACACATTTACGAGTAATTTAAGAAAAAATAATAATAGTATTTTGCATTTTCACAGACATGTAACTACTTTCATAAACGTCTCCGGCAGAATTCTTGTTAGAACGTCTACAAAGAGTTTTGAAATCTTGAAACTCCTTTTAAAATAAAATAGAACGAAGCTACGTGTCCAAGTAGAAGTTGCTATCTAGAGAAGCGTGGCGTCGGTATTCGCTCGAGACTAGAGTTTTGCGAATTTTAGTCTCGAGAGCAAAAACTTTTCTGCATTGTTGTCAGCCTTGTACTCGCTAAAGCAACTACCGCAAGTAGAACTTCGAGTCCCGGTCGTAGCCTCTTTTCCCTGCAGTGAAGCTTTTCTTTTTGGTAAACGAAACATTATACGAGTCTCTTGTCTTATATCGAAGAGTATAATTCTATTATATGGCAAGAGAATAACGTTCAAAGAATTAATTCAGTCACAATCGATACGCTGACGAGTTACATATCGCGCGGACAGATCAGCGAGACACGGTAAAATTCGAACATTGACGGAAGAATGGATTGCTGATCGTACGAAAAGAAAATATTTACAGTGACTCGAATTAATATTCGAACGCTATAAAACGGACGATAACTTTTTTAGTATTGTACTACACGATTTGAACATTTTTGGGAAGCTAGAACAATTAGTTTGCCGCAGGATGTGCAACGAAATTTTTTCAAAAATTGCAATTGATCGGAATTGTAGAAAAAAATACTAAAAGTTGCGTTTTTCAACTTTTTTTATATGCTCCTATATCCAAAATTTAAAATATAC
The DNA here is from genome assembly GCA_028455805.1 of Lasioglossum figueresi. Taxonomy (NCBI): domain Eukaryota; kingdom Metazoa; phylum Arthropoda; class Insecta; order Hymenoptera; family Halictidae; genus Lasioglossum; species Lasioglossum figueresi. The sequence continues at coordinate 7,821,425 of CM052202.1, read as the reverse complement.
GTTTTGTAGATCTGCGTCGATTAAACTTGTGCTGAAAATTTCGTTAAAATCGGTCGACGTTGCAATGAGCTATAAACGTTCAAAATGGTAAAAATAGCAGATTTTCACGATTTTTCAGCCTGTAACTGCAATAAATCTAAGGATTCTTACATCTTTCAACGCCTGTCGTTTTTTTCCGAATCAAACGATTTCGATGAAACTTTCACAGTGCATATAATTGAGACAGATCTACTATACGTATTTTTTAAATTTTCAATATAGGTTCACATAAAAAAGTTGTAGAATGAAAGTATTAGTATTTTTTCTACATTTCCGATCAATTGCAATTTTTGACAAAATTTCTTTTCACATCCTGTAGTAAACTAATTGCTCTGGCTTCCCAAAAATGTTCAAATCGTGTAGTACAATATTTAAAAAGTTATCGTCTTTCTTAGAGCGTCCGAATATTAATTCGAGTCACTGTATATATAAAGTCACTTGTCCTATCTACACCCGATGAAGCGTCGATACAATGTCGAAACGGAAACACTTCACAGACATATTATTTTACAGTATGGAAATAATGAAACACGTTGTGGCTAGATGTACGAGTAGGTTCGATTAGATGCATTCCCCGTGAACGTCCTATAATACAACGCCATAACAGAGACGCGATCGTACGGTTTGTAATCTTAACGGTTAATACGATTATTTACACTAAATTCGAGTATCTGAACGATCACCGAACAGATAATGACATTTGTACAGCCTTCTTTTGTCAATTCGAATAATATCGGGATACTTTCTTTCGAAATTAAGAACGTGCTCGATATATGATTTCGATTCACTTCCAGTTCGTTCGATGACACTTTCGTTCGCGTTACATACACGCATACATTTCGCTAAATGAAAAATCGTTGCGCTGTGTGATATATCGCGCGGGAGACATCGACGTTCAATTTATTTACCGCATTTATTATCATTAATATTCACAAATGAAACCTTTCGTGTAGTTGAGTTTCATGTATAAAAAAAGTTAAAAAGTGTCTGAATTTTGATGGACATAAAACAAAGATTATCGTGTAATAAAATAATTCATACCAATAATTAATTAATTAGCCCTCCGTAGTTTAAACGTCGTATTTTGAAGTAAACTCGAAAGACAATTATGAAAGTGGCCTAAGTCATACATTTCTCGTTTCGAGATATTTAAAGGAAAATGATATTAAGTTTATTTTTTACGATATCGTAAAAATTACATTGAATTAATTTAGTTTAAAACAATGCGATGTCGAGTAACTGATAAACTCATTTGTTTCTGTTAATTTTGGGTTGGACCAGTTCCATAATTATGGTCACAATTCTCGATCGGCGTCGATTAATAATTGTCACTGGACCGCATCCATCACGATACTGTAAACCTTCGAGCAGATCCCCATTTTTTACTAAAGACATCTGTTTCCATCAGCTCGACAAAAGACAAATAACGCCTGGTCGTGTTTCCTCCTTCTCGTTAATCCTTCCGCACGAGCGGCGCCGTTGTCTCCCGCGCGGTACAATGGATTCCTGGCGAGCTTCGATTAACGATCGACCGGTGTAGATCCTGCGGAGTGTATAGCCCTGGAGGGAACTACGTGTAGCTGGGTTCGGATCGGTGGACACGAAAAATTGATGGAGAGAACAGTTGAAAGAAAAAAAATCTTGGATATACAGTGAAGTCGAGAGGTGAAACTGTTCTGGTTCGTCCTGGAGCAGTGGCGGCTGGATCCGCGCCTCGTTGCTTTCTTCGCTGATCGATCGCGTCTTTTAGTCCATTGGAACGGGGATCGGATTATCCGTCGCGTCGGTCTCTCGTCCGTCTTGATCGTTTTGAGCTTAGGTTAGAGGCGCTTTCCCGACGAAGTGCCTGTACTTGTTGCACGCCGGGTACTTGCTCTCCTCGGAGACGATCGACAGATTGGACTGCTCCCTCTCGCGACGACATAGCGACTTTTTCACCGGCTTTTTCATGCCGTTGCCGCAATCCAAGGCGTAACGTAGCTCGCTCGCCATCTCCGAGCACACGGACTTCTGCAAAGTGCGACCAAACCACCGATGCAAACGCTTTTCTGCGACCCCACAAGCCGCGGCCGGCCCGCGAAGCTACGGTGGGTCAAGGAAGTATTGGCACAGAGGCAAAGGAGGTCCTCGCATTCACGATAATACCTACACGGTAATGCGGAAACCTATTGATACGGGTGCAACCCTAATTCGCCACGCGCAGTTCATACGATACGCGCCTGAGCTGGCGCGAAAGGGAAAAGGGGGCGTAGCCTCCGAAAAGCGATCGAAACGAGCAAAACTTGCCCACCTCTGCTCTAAAGAACTTGTTCCAAATTAAGATGAAGAAAACAATTTTTTACCAAGGCAATTTCTTGCACTAAAATATTTTTAAAACAGATTCTTTAGAGCAGAGGTCAGCTTTTCAAATTAAGATAAAGAAAAGAATTTCTTTTTCCAAGGCAATTTCTTGCAAATAAAATAGTTTTAAAACAGATTCATTAGAGCAGAGGTCAGCTTTTCAAATTAAGATAAAGAAAAGAATTTTTTTCCAAAGCAATTTCTTGCAATAAAATATTTTTAAAACAGATTCTTTAGGGCAGAGGTCAGCTTTTCAAATTAAGATAAAGAAAAGAATTTCTTTTTCCAAGGCAATTTCTTGCAATAAAATAGTTTTAAAACAGATTCATTAGAGCAGAGGTAAGCTTTTCACATTAAGATAAAGAAAACAATTTTTTTCCCAAAGCAATTTCTTGCAATAAAATATTTTTAAAACAGATTCTTTCGAGCAGAGGTCAGCCTTTGAAATTAAGATAAGGAAAAGAATTTTTTTTCCAAGGCAATTTCTTGCAATAAAATATTTTTTAAACAGATTCTTTAGAGCAGAGGTCAGCTTTTCAAATTAAGATAAGGAAAAGAATTTTTTTTCCAAAGGAATTTCTTGCAATAAAATATTTTAAAAATGATTCTTCAAAGCAGACGTCAGCTTTTCAAATTAAGATAAAAAAAGAATTTCTTTTTCCGAAGCAATTTCTTGCAATAAAATATTTTAAAAATGATTCTTTAGAGCAGAGGTCAGCTTTTCAAATTAAGATAAAGAAAATGAACTTCTTTTTCCAAAGCAATTTCTTGCAATAAAATATTTTTAAAACAGATTCATTAGAGCAGAGGTCAGTTTTTCAAATTAAGATAAAGAAAAGAACTTTTTTTCCAAAGCAATTTCTTGCAATAAAATATTTTAAAAATGATTCTTTAGAGCAGAGGTCAGCTTTTCAAATTAAGATAAGGAAAAGAATTTTTTTCCAAGGTAATTTCTTGCAATAAAATGTTTTTAATAGTCTATAGATGGACTACCCTGTATAATGAAGTAGTAGTAAAAAATGATGAATTTGTAACGAAGAGTGCCCATACTTCTTTGACCCTGTCCAAGTCAGCCAAATGCGATGACGCGTGCCAGCAAATTCGCCGGCCTTCCGTCCCTTCCCGCCCTTCCCACGACGAAATCGCGATATCAAGTTTATCGAGGTTATAACTTTTTACGAGCGGGAAATGTGCTGGCCGGATCTCGAAACGACTGTACGAACGCGAGAATCTCGTGCCCTTCGCGCAATCTCGCGCGGAAACGATCGCCATGTCCTCGAGGACTGTGAAAATTGACAAAAAGAGACTGTCTACGACTGTTCCCACGAGTTCCCGGATAATCGGCCGAATATCATCAGCCCTGATCGCGTCTTTCCGCAGGAATTTCCAGTTCTTTCGTTCCGGTGATACGCGTCATTGCATGAAGCTGACAGCTCTATTCTAGAACATTGGTGTGTGAGCGTGCACTTGTTGCAAGAATGTTTTCAGGGAATTTTCCGTGACGTGTGGAAATCAGGCACAGGTAGAAAGCATTTTAATTTGCATCGTGCTGGTTTTATATTTAAGTGTCGTCAGATCTTTTTTAGACTTGTGAGGGTGTCGTTGCAAATTAGAATTCATACATCTCTATTAGTAAGCAAAATATGGCTGCACTTTACCTTGTGTAACCAGAAATGTTTGCCTTCTTTATGTAATCCTTTAGATTTTGGCAAGAAAACGCGAAAAATCCTAATTTCAATCCTAGGAGATCAGTGGTTTAAAAGTTACGAGTGTCTAAACTCGAGTACCTGTCAGAAACACTGAAAATCGACCAACTTTAAACGCTCATAACTTTTGAGCCACTGATCTCCTAGGATTGAGACTTGAATTTTTGGTTACGCAAGGTGAAGTTTAAACCAAAAGATTGTTAAATTGGCACAAAACGAAAATGATCGTAGTAGTAAATGAAAAAGTGGTAGAAAATATGAAAAACAGGCTGGTGACACAAAAAGAATTCTGTCTAAAAATTCATGCTTGATGATTTATTTCGTTCCAGTGCTGTGACACAACAAGTAGCAGAGACAAAGTACAAAAGTTGCTCACCTCCTGTGTATCCGTGGCGGGAGAGAAAGAGAGGCAAGAAACATTGCGACACAACTAACAATGTCATACTAAACTGTCACACATCGTGCGCGTGTCCTTCCGAATCGTATGCGATCCACTTAAACCCTACGTGTTTTGCAATGCGACCGTTTCTAATTACCGTATTGGCAGCGTTTCGAGTTGTTCCTAGATCTACGTTTTCATTAAAAATATCTGAACAATAACATCGATATTAACAACATCATTAATAAAATTCCAAGTTTCGAATTTTATAATTCAAGCAAAAGCCCCTTTCGCCTAAAATTTTACATATTTTTAAGAAATCGATTCTTAACGCTACTACTAATAGAAAAGAATTAGACGGCTACGTTTTCATTAAAAATATCTGAACAATAACATCGATTCCAAGGTTCGAATTTTACAATTCAACCAATGTCCCTTACGCCTACAATTTTATATTATATATTTTTAAGAAATCGATTCTTAACGTTACGACTAATAAAAAAGAATTAGGCGACTGAGAAAGAAGGGACGTGAAATTAAATGAAGAAGAAAGGCCAGAGGTAGATTGGAATGGAATGAATGAAGTAAGAAATCCAATGACAATAAACGAGGCGTACCCGTTGTTACGAGCGTGTAGAAGATAGTAATTAGAATCGAGTACTACTCACTTAAATGAGTCGAAAGGGCAAGAAAACTAATTGGCGTTCTTGCGGCATAGATGAGTTATGAAGTTATAAATCAAATAAAAATGAAGTTTGAGAACTCGGTAGTCGGTTCGGAATGATTATCGTTGGTTGGAAGAAACCGAGACGCCGCCATTACGGTAATTTATATGATACAAGTGTACGAGCCGAAACATACAGAGCCGACTATCGTATATGTTCTTTCGTGTCTCACTAAAGAATCCGTGGGCTTGTTTGCGCGGTCCTATAATTCTCTGACGACAGACAACGTTCGATCCGAGCTGTTTCTTTTTTCGTTCGCGGTTTTTCGTTATCAATTCTCTCTGTTATCAGAAACATTCGGACTCCGCGCGGTGGTGGCATGGCTGGCCACTCCCTCGAAACTACACAATATGTACATATACAATAAAACGTTAGCAACCTCACGCTATACATTAATTATCTATTCGGTATAAAATCGTGATTGTTTGTAAATATTTTTCGTTAATCTGCAACACTTAATTCAGTCGCGGTCCGCGGCGCGTCAGCTCGAGAGGTATACGCCGCGGTTTATTATTTTTTGTTTCTTTACATTAACAAATTCACCCGGGAGACTGTTGCTTCTCGCTGCGAGGCTTGAAGTCGTCGTCAATTAATCTAAGAGTTTTGATATGAGCAATATGGCAAACGCGTTGACCTTTCCAATTTCAATTGGCAACGACGCGAACCTTCCAAGGGAAATGTATGAACAGTTTTCTTTTTTATTTTGTTTCTGAGAGAGAAAGAGAGAGAGAGAGAGAGAAATTGATTATTTCGCTGATCGTTGGTTGCTTCGTTTAATTGTTAGCGAGAGCCTTTTGATCGATCGTCGCGTTAGATTGTCTGCTGTGATTTTCGACGAGGACGAAAGAAAAACTGGAAAGGTCGAGGATCGTTGCTCCTTCGTTTTGATTATACGTTTCGTTTCTTTTTTTTTTTTCAACTTTCTACACGTTTTTCGTGTCTGTCAGTGTTTCACACAGTTCTCGATCACTCATGGTGGAGTTCCTCCTTAGGTCCATCGGGTCAGACACGGTTTTCTCGGGCTTAGGAATCTGTGAGACATTTTTTTTTTTTTTTCGTTTGTTTGTTTTGCGAACGGGATCATTATACCGTCCGCTAGTGTAGATCGGTAAAAGCTTCGCAGATCGGTTTCCCCGAGGATTTCTGCTTCTAAAACAGAACAGCAAAGTGCTCGGGTAAGATTGCGGCCAGGTGAGAATATCAATGATCGACGAATCAATATGGCGACGCGGCACACGCGACGAGAGCGACATCGGCATGAAAAAGAAACTTAAAGAACGAACCGGCGCAACAATGATTTTCCAATTAAATTTCTAAGAGGCAAACAAGCTTAGCGGACACAAAAGAGAAGGAAATTATAGCCGGGAAATGACAAACACGGTGTACGATTCCTCTCGAGTCAAAGGACAAAGGAGCACGAGCCGAGGACCGGAGTTAGCGAAACAGCAGTAGCAGCAAGCGCACGAAACTCGTTTTAATATTCCTCTTTACGAGTCGAGAAATTAACGGGGTGTACCAGATAGAACGGAAATTGTAATAAGCTCAATGTAAAGTGATTCGTCTGCAATAAGATAATTGAGAAACGACAACAGAGTTCCTTTTGTGTAATGCTTTCTTTCTTCAATAAGGATTGGGATCGCAAGGCTTTGCCTGGGATCCCGAAGTTTAATACTATCCGCAGGCACAAACAACAAAATAAGATCTTCGCGACTACGATGAAAAATAACATTTCTGATGAATTCATGATGGAAGTGCAGAATAATAAAGCAACAATTCTATTGGATGATTGCAAAAGTCCTTCCCGTTTTTCACAGTGGTGCCTGTACAATTGGCTAATAAAACTTTGTTTTTAAATCGGGTACTTAAATCGGGATTTTTTCAATCATCTAATATATGAAGCAGACGCACATTTAGTAATCAAAATGTACACTACCGCTCACATAACTGGTGAAACATATATTTTAAACTTTCATTAATGGCCCAAATAAAAGAGTTTTATCAAATGCCTTTTTCATTTTTGCATGTAACCTTGTAAATGATAATTTCTGGACAATCTTTTTTGCAATATCGTTTCATAAACCAATGCTTCTATTTGATTATAAAAGATCAGGTCGTTTGGTACAATTGAAAAAAAATTATTCTGTTTTAAAGGGCGTTCGAATACTGTCGTGGCTCACTGCAATATGCACAGTCGTTTTAAACAATGTTTTGATCAAGTTGTACGGAAGTTTACTGTCTCGGAAGAACAAGAGTCACGTAAAAATTAATAATATCGTATTTCCGAATGGAAACACGGGGAACGCTTGTGGGTTATGCGACAATTACGTTCCGCCCTCGATGTCAAGCAAGAACGATTAGCAGTTTCAGAATCGTGGGTAGTATCGTGGCCACTCTGTTGTGGTCTGAAGTATCGCGGTCCGAAGGGGAACAGCGATACCAACGTTTGTTGGCTTGTAGGATTGTTTGCTCTCGAGTGCGCGGGGTCGCCGTCGCAAAGCTGCATATCCGTATTTGTGGACGAGCCCTTCTCAAATACTTGCCTATTTGCTTACCGCTTGAATGTACGCAAGCGGTAGCTCGAATACATATTGTAGACACGCGATCCCCTTCGCATGCGAGTTTCCCGCTGCCGCGCCGCGCCGTATCACGGTGTCTTAATTTCATTCCCGCAAAGGAATGTTCCTCCCGAAACGGTTCGCTTCACGCTTCTCAACCTTCCCGGCATCGATTTTTCCATTCCCTACCGTTCTACCGTCTCGAAATTAATTGAACGTCAATGATCCTTTCGCTTCAGATATCTTTTTCCCGAACAAACGCTTTATTATCTGTCACACCTTTACACTAGAACCACCAGACGAATCAAAATGGCCTGATAATCAAAATGAATGGACTCAATCTGGTTATTATTGTAAATCAGTGTACGCAGAATCAATTACTGAATATAATCCAATTACTGAAACTTGTAAAAGTTATATTATAACTTGTAAAATATAATCTGATCTAAAATATAATTCTTTCGAAAATTCCTCGGGTGGGGATTGTTCTATTCCACATACAAACATAACGTTTTTTATTTTCGAATATCAAATTAATACACACTTCGATACGCGATTTGGAAGCTGTAATAGAAAGTTGTATAAATTTTTTCGATTCGAACAGAAACCGTAAAGGATTGAAATCAATGCATTGCGAATAATGTAAATTAAAAGGACATACGTGTTTAAACTGAATCTAATAATTAGTAATTTTATAATAATTGATATAAATCATGTAAAATACACAGTGCGTTCAAAAAATAGGAAATCAAAGTTTGGGCTCTTTCCTCTAGAATTTTAGCATGTGGGTTAGTCGTATAGTTATTCTTATGTATGACAGTATGTAGTTGGCAGTACTATGGTTTCATAATTTACAAAAAATCTATATCTAATACCAGAAAATACAATCTTCTCAGTAGCCATGCAATCTATGTATACTAGGTAATGCTGAATCATTAATGCAGTTCAATCTTTGGGCATTTGGACTCGTTTTGTATATCAGAAGCAAAAAGCAATTACGGGCCTGGTGAAACGTGTTGTACAGGGTGTTTAAAAATTATACGTCGTGACAATTATAACGTGATTTTGCAAAATGGACCTTACCATCGAATGCTAAGTTTGAAAATGTCTTTTATTTCATCGTCAACAAAAGTCTCAAGAGAACCACGTGTCTCATTTCAACCGTTCTTTCAGAAAACGACTTTAAAGATGCATAAATTATTTTATTTCGTATAAATAATAGAACAAATTTGTTTCATTTGTCTCCTCACGTTTCGAGAAATTTCAGTTCGATAATCCGGCGATCATGCGTGCTATTTAATAGGAATCGTCTGACCGGTCTGTTCATGATCGTCTCATTCTACTTCTTCAGAACGCCAGGCGTGCAATTTTCTCGAAAACGACTAGTCAAATGAAAAACTTTATTCCATATCTTTGACTTATTTTCCCGTGTAGAATCATCCCTTCCACGTTTATACGACTTTAAGACACCCTGTAGACATGTGGAATAAAACAGTTGGCGAATCTTTAACGTCGTTTTTTAAAAGAACGGTTGAATCGAGGCCTACAGTTCCTTTGAGACTTTTGTTCGTCACGATCAGTGATTATCGTCGCTATAGGATGCAATGAAAAATAATTTTGATATTTTGCGGTCCATTTTTGTAACGAATCTCCGCCTATCTATTGGGTTGGAAAGAAAGTAATTTCGGTGTTTTAAGGTAAACTAAAACCGATTTTTTTTATTCAAGCAATGAACTTGAATCAATAAAATATTTTCCATTCTGTTCGATGATCTTTCGTCATCTTTCTGATAGCTTCATAATTCCGCGCTCATAAAATTTCTGGTTCTTATCGGCAAAAAACTGATGCAAGTGCGATTTCAGGTCATCGTCATGAGTGAACGTTTTACCATTATGTTTTGCCACACAAATCTTCGATAACACGTAAAAAATTATTGGAGCTTGGTTGGGAAGTGATGTCACATCCACCATATAGCTCGGACATCGCATTATCAAATTACCATTTATTCCTAAGTTTACAAAACTCTTTGAACGGTAAAACATTCGCTAATGTTATCGACCTGAAGTCGCACTTGCATCAGTTCTTTGCCGATAAGAACCAGAAGTTTTACGAGCGCGGAATTATTAAGCTGCCAGAAAGATGGCAGAAGATCATCGAACAAAATGGAAAATATGTTGTTGATTGAACTTCATTACTTGAATAATACAATTGGCTTTTATTCCACCTTAAAATACCGAAGTTAATTTCTTGCCAACCCAATAGATGTACGGAATCACGTTGTAGTGGTCGCAAAATATAATTTTGAAACACCCTGTACGTGAGAACAATGAGAATTCAAACCTTGATCCCTTATTTATGGAACACTTTGTACAGATAGCACCAACGAAGTGAAAGGAAACAGTTTAATGATATTCCCGGCCGCAAACGATTACGATGACGGATAGAGAACATTCGCTCGATATGAAATATTTGCAAATCTTTCGGCTGAGTGATTCCGTCGATCGGACGGTAGAACGATCAAACCCGAGTGGTTCTGTACTTGCACCGTGACCATTAAAGAGGAGCTCCACCATCGCGCGAACATCAACTGATGTATTCGCGCGGTATGTCGGGGTAGATCGCGTCTGGATCGAGATGCGTGTTGGATGACGTTACTTCTGGCGTGATCACGCCCTCTTCGACGTGCTATCTGACCTCACTCACCCGTTCCTCAATGGCGACCTTCCGGCTTTTCCAAACGAACTCGCACACTGCTATCACGCATGCGATGCCCATCCCGCCCATCAGAACCACGAACACGCCGCCGACGTTGGCGAGGCCCAGCTCGTTCGCCGTCGAGCTGCTCTTTGAGGTATCATCCTGGTGACAGACAAACAACTCCATTTGTCATGTCTGAAGAGTACACCTCGTCGCAATAAAAGGTACAGTAGGATCTCGATTAACCGGATCCCGATTATAAATGAATATGCGTTTAAATATGATTATATTATGAAGGGAAATAAACTTCCAAAAATAAACAATTTATTTTTGAATATAATGTACATTTTAATCATGACCCTCGATTATCCATCGGGCCTTAATTTGTCCGGGCTGTTTGTCATGACAGACAATCAACTCCATTTGTTAAGTCTGAAGAATACACCATGTCGCAATAAAAGGTACAGTAGGATCTCGATTATCCGGATCCCGATTATAAACAGAAATGCGTTTAAATATGATTATATTATGAAGGGAAATAAACTGTCAAAACTAAAAAATTTATTTTTGAATATAATGTACATATTAATTATGTCCCTCGATTATCCATCGGGTCTTAATTTGTCCGGATTGTTTGTCTCCCGATCAAGCCGGTTAATTTGGGTCCTACTGTGAATGTTATATTTAGGGGAGGCAGTTTGGTGTATTTTTCAGGCCGAACGCTTCACAAGGACAATAAAAGACGTTGTCTTTGCATGCTCTTACCCTGCAAGATCCTCCGCCGCGTTTTTCCTTCCACCAGCGTGTTTTCAGCAAGTGCAACTTCCCCTCTTCCTGCAGCTTCAGGATCGCCCCGCTTATGGCAGTCCTGTACGGCGAATCTGAAGTCCCAAGGTCATATTGAGAAAGTCTTATCTCCTCTCCCAGTCGGCATTTATCGCTCTCGAAACTTTCGAAAGCTGTCCCGAAGTTATCACTTCCAATCAGCGAACATACCGAAGCGACAGTCGACGATGTTTAAGATATTTTCGTTGAAAACAGTCCTCGCAACAACATTTCGGAAGTATGTTAGTTTCATTTCTATCCAGAGTACATTTTTCATTTTTGCAGATCGTGTCTTTCGATTTCGATACGATACCGTTTCTTTATTACCGAAACGGGGAACCGTACACAACCGAGGGAGAATCAGAAAAACCGTGACGTATATTATCGCTTTCGAATGTTTATAGATACAATATTTTTGCAACGGACACCACTGATTCGCTTTCCAACGAGACACGGAATATTAAGCAGCGGAACTCGTTCTCGCGAAAGTTTGGAATCGGTTGAAATTCCCGTTGGACCGCGCGGGGATCGGCGCTCTCCTAATTTCCCTATAAATCCGTACAACGAACGTGAAAAATTATCTTCACGATTCGACGGCGTTTGCCTAGGGACTATAAATCAAGGATATACATGTCGATCGGTCGAAATAGCCCGCGTCTCTATCGCTCGAAAGCTATTCGGGCGAGTATAATCGGCTAACGGTGCATCTAGGTGACAAGTTTATAGTGGCAGTTGTATAGGGCGTTCCAAAAGCATGGGACCAAACACATATTCTTAACTCGAGTACAGATTGAAATTTTCCTTATAGTTATAAAATTTGTATACACAATTTATTCATTCACGGTATCATCCGAATTGATGAATTTTCAGTTAACGAAGTGTTTCCAATCATAAATATTAGGATGTTGCGTATGAAATGTCCGATTTTAGAATGCGACTCTTATAAAACGTTGCGATCAAGAAATGCTATTACGGTTTATAGGTGTATTATACATATAAAAGTTTGAGGTACAAACCACGTTCTAGATATTTTTATTTCACAATTGATAAAATTATAAAGATGCAACCACGTGCCTGTTACTTTTATAGTTTTATATTTGTTGTATAATTTTACTTTTAAATAAGATTTATTTCAACGTCAACCAACGCGACTGTCGTGTGTTCCTCTTATATGTGTGTCTGGAAAAATAAGTTATTGACGATAGCATTATGTGATTTTTGGTAAAAAAAGAGTAGTCGATGATAATAAAGAACTGCAAAATCAAGATAACAATCTTGTAAATGAAACACGTGAATGACCATAATATCTGATTTTTACCGTAATACAATCAAGAAACTTAGAATTTGTAGATAAAATACATTGGGTATACAAAATTGCATTTGTTTAACGTCACTGCTAAAAATCGGACATTCTTGAGATCAATCTTCAATTTTAAAAGTGAGGAAGCACACTTTCGACTTGTTTGCATCGAGAATGAGCAACTTAGAGTGATGGTACTATATTTTGAGGCACCCCCTACACCTAAATATGTATATAGGGTGTCTCAAAATTCCTTCAACATCCGGAAATGTGAGGTTCCTGAGATCATTTGAAGCGACATTTTCCTTTGCAAAAATGGTGTTCGCGGGTTTGTTAAGGAGTTATTGACGAAAAACAGGGACCAATCAGTGCGCGCCAACTGTCAACTGGCCGACAGTGCCAACACGCGTCCAAGTCGCGCTCTGATTGGTCCGTGTTTTTCGTTAATAACTCCTTAACAAAGCCGCGGACGGCATTTTTGCAAAGGAAAATGTCGCTTCAAATGATCTCAGGAACCTTCCATTTCCGGATGTTGAAGAAATTTTGAGACACCCTGTATGTATGGAATGTATATTGACGTACGCTAGAGTATTTCATAGCACTTACTCGGCGGCATAGCTATGCCATATCCTTTCGAGTCCAGGAGACCACCGACTTGAGTGAGGTCGCAGGTCCTCTCGATTACGTATTCGATAGAAGTGGATTCCATTAGGAATGCGTAGCTGCCTTTACCCTTGATCACTCGATCCACGCCCTCGACGTTGCTATTTGTAAATACCTCCGGCTTTGCCGAATCCATGAAGGACCACATACGCTGGTACGTCGAGAAATTGGAATCCTAGATCACGCCAGGAATTTCATGGTCGATTGCGCGTGCCATTAAACGATGAAACGTCGGCCGAAATTGGTTAATCTTCAAGGAGGACTATTACACGGTGCCCGCTCGTCTGCGGTCCCATGGAAATCACAGCCGAGCTGCCATTCCGGCGATCGATAACGCCCGTCGCCGTTCTCGCGATTTGCAATTTCATTTTTGCCCCCTAAACCCCAAATCGATTCGAATCGCACGCGGCGATCCGCAAAGCGCACTTCGAATTTCAACCTTAACCCCTCGAAGATTAACCGTTCGCGATAACCAGGAACACTATTAACCCTCCGCGAAACTGATGGGGTTAAATTAATAGAAATATAATAGTAGGATTCTGTTTTTAAAAAATAAATCGTTCATTTTTAACACTAGGTTTACGGGACTCGTCGAAACGACGGGTTCCGATATTTTTAATTTACGATTATTCAGATTCTAAAGGTGTATTATTTAAAACATTTGGATCGACACATTTTTGTTGTTTTTATAAAGTAATTTGAAATAGTCAGTTTTAGTGGCCCGTAAACCTCTTGTGGAAAGAACATCTTTCTTTTATTTAAATCCGACCCTATCATTTAGATCGAACAAATGATTACGAAAATAATTTTAGCACAGACAGTTCAACATAAAAAAATGATTCCAGAGCTTTGGCTGACGCCTGATACGATAGTAACGTGCGTTTACTTTCCAAGTAGATTGTCCGTCGATCTATCGGTTCGAACCTTCGACACGTCCATACAGATTCAAAAATATCGGGCGAGTTTCAATGAGGCGATTACGCGAATATTTGTATAGGGTTCATAAGATATTCATGCGATCTTACCCTGAAAAAGGCTGCGGTACTGCCTCCTTTGAGAGCGCCGTATTTGATTTTCGTCTGCTTTGCGAGATCCTCCGCGCTCTCGATCGGAGAATCCATCCTCTCGACGGTGAGGAACGCGGCCAAGTTGGCAGTGTACGAAGAAATCATGATCAAAGTGAAGAACCACCACATCCCCGCCACTATGCGAGTTGACACGGCCCTGCGATGAGAATTTGAACGGTGCAGAGGAACCTTGACGCGAAAATATTCCGAGTATGTTCTCCACGGCAGCGAATTTTCTGCATTTACTTCAATATACAATCGACTATCTCAAGAATTCTCGAGTAATATCAAGTGAACAAATATCTAAATTGTCTCGTGATTAGATACACAAGTTTATTTAGCTTCACAAATTTTATGCTATTTTAGATCTAATACGAAATGTATTGACGCCTCGATACTATTTACTTTTTCAATATTTAATAAAGTAGGTAAGGTTTGTGTGTCGTGTACCGTTTGTCTACTCCAGATTGGGACTATTGCATATGTACGTGATCAAAATTTAAAAAATGCTTTTACTCTTGACTTTATATAACACTTTACAACGAAGTTGCTTTCAATAAAATGACAATCGAGGCGAGGAACGAGACGGATGCTGGTAGAGAACGCGACAACGGCGCACTGAATGATAGTTTTTTCGTTCGCCGCGGAATTTAATCTCGCGCCCTGCATTAGTCCCAAAATTTAATTAGTCAAATTATACCAAAGGATACTCCAAGCTTCTACATATACCGTGTCATGCAATTCACGCGCTCTACGCTTCTATGAACTATCCGTCTAATGTAACACACATGACACCAACTTAAGCGTTAATCCTACTAAATAAGGAACGACGATAACGACTCGGGGAATAGGGGCTGCTTCGCGTGGAGTGTCGGAAGACAGAAGCATCTAAATACAGTCTCCTGTGTCTAACGAGTAGTGAAAGTGTCAGGTGTCTCGGATTAAACGCGCAGAAATTGCTGCTGCCTCCTTTAAACAATTCGAATACCTTCTCCCAGCAAGGAATTCGTCAAATTTGATTCTACAGTCAACGTTTCGTGGATTCCCACGGTCGAGTTAGAAACATCTCTTGGGTGTCCTCATTAATGGCAAGACATCTTAACGTTGATTAACAATATTCCCGATAGAACGATAACAACGTAATAAATTAATGCGTTCAATCTCCAATCCTTTTCTCCCAAAAAAAAAGATAAAGTCTTGATTCCACGAGCATACGTTCTCTATGTAAATTCTGTAATCTTTTCATCTCTTGTGGAAAATGCAAATGAACGAGCGAGATTCAACCGCATTACATCGGAATCGTTAAAAAATTACACTGCTTCGGCCGGAGCGTTTTATTCGAAAAAAGCATCAATGAAAATATTCGGAAAAAAATGGTATTGGGATTGTTTAAAAATCGAACAAATAAACGAAACCGTAAATCTGAATAAAACCGTAATAAATTCGACAGACGCGTCTCGCGGATAGCGTTCGAGTGCGAGATTCTAATGGCCCCGAACGAGATCGTACAAGAGTAGCAGAAATAATTTCTAACTCAGCCGAATCTTCTTATCCAAACATCCCGAGAATTCCTCGCTAGGTGGGTACCGAAACGGCAGAACATAACGAATGTTTCCGTTTCGCCCGGTTTCCAATTTAAAGCGAGATTCCGTGAAAATTCAGCGACGCGACGCCGGAAGTTATCGAACGTTCCGGCTCTGTCGTCCCCGTTACCTCGCTCCGTATCATTATCTTACGAGTTCCCGGGTAGAACAGCGGCAGCAACAACTTCCATTAAACGTCGCCGTTGTGACTGGCAACGAGACAGGGCGGTTAGGCGATAGGCGACAGAGAAGCACGGCCGGCGACGTGTCTCGACACACGGTAGAACGTGATCGGTTGCAGCAAGCCTACGATATAGCATATCCAGGCTATCGTTACAGAAGAGTAGCACCTATCGACCCCGAATCTCGTCTTCCTTGCCGACCGAACGAACCCTCCGCGAGTCGAGAGGACCCTCTGAAACTTCTATTCACCATTGTACACTCCAGGTGAACCCCGTCCGCGGACCGGTTAACTAGTTTGACACGAGTTCTCGAGTTCGAGGACTCGAGAGCCTCGGGAACACAACCATCGACGCGTTTTACCCCGTTCCCCGTAACTGGAATACACCGCGCAGACACGGATTGTACCAAAATAGTTAGTGTGCTCCTTCGGTGACTTACTTCGGCGCTATATCAGAGCCTTGCTGCATGAGCGAGCCTATGGTGAACCAGAGCGAGTTCATCAGGGTGAACTCGTTCTCGAGGACCTCGGACTGTCCGTTGCACAGATGGGGATTCTCCCACTCGTAGGGGCTGAACCTGCAGACACGTGAAAGGAGAACGGGGAGGATTAGACCTCAGAGTCGCAACGTGCGTAGTTACTCAAGGATTACAGACTCGAAGCGATCGATCCGACATCTTTGCATTCCTCGGTGTTTCCTCTCTTTTCTTTCAGAACTAGATATAGCTGAGTATCATTCAATTATACTCCCATATGAAACATTACCGACCTGTCGAAAATAGTTCAGAAACACTAAAATTGTTCTTACATGTAATCGTTGCATTGTTATATTCACTGAACGATTGCTTAACCCTTGGACGGCGGAACTTGGATCCACTCCGCCTGAATCCTGATCCTCTATCCCCTGAATGACTGCAATTCTTGACAGCATTCGATAACGAGCATGAACAGACTGTAGATTTTTCAAATTCAAATTCTCTGTCAGATGTCTATTTTCAAATTCTACAATTCGATTTCTTAACGTATGTTATCTTACGATCATGGTTCGCTTACTGTAGCCACTGTTAACAGCACCGCAGATATTGGAGAACAAGATTTTCCAATGGTTTTACAGCAACGTACTATTTAATATTTAATCTCGAGCGAGTTTTATATGGAATAATATTACCGCACGGAAAATTCGAACGCAAACATAACGTTAATATTAATTTGTCAAGTGTTCGATCGTAGCTGCGACTCTGAGAATCGCTGTCCGCTTGTTAATCGATAGTTAGATCTGTAAATAATAGACGTCTTAAGGAGAGACTGCCATCTCGTATCATCGAAATATCATTCTCTTCGGAAGAAATTACCGTCGACTCTCTTTTTCAAACGTCCCAAGAGAAAATCAACAAAGAAATTATACCGGGACAAAAGCGGCAGTCTTTACTCACTCCTTCTCCTCCATTTTCCATACCTCCTTCGTGAATTAATTTGTCCAATCACCAAGAAACTTTTACGCAACTCATAATTGCTCCACCACTTTCTCCCCACAAATGCTTTGAGACAGACGAAGAGAAGAAGAAAGTTTGTACAAGAAGGAAGGAAGTTTAATTCGTAGTTTCCCTTTCCTTAATTGAATTTTTGATTGTTTTCCCGAATCGCTTCGGTTCTCTGCGAGGCCGACTTGTTTGCAATCTCTACGGTCGGTACATAAACGAAAAAGGTCTGCGACTTCGGGATAATTCTTTCATTTAATTAAGAACCTCTATTTTAGATAACTGTACGGACTCGATTTTGCTTTTAGTATGCCGTTATGAAAACTCTACGTTAGAACAGCTTTTAGGAGGATCGTGCAAATTTCCGACATTCCCTCCGAACAACAATTACTTCTCGTTTTCGGCGATCGATGGACTCTTAACTCGACAGACTGGGCCGCCTCTCCTTAAAAAGACGCTTTTTTCGCGAACTCTCAATTCTCGTGTCGAGCGTCCTTCATCTACGAGAGACTACAACAATACCAACAATCCGGTTCCGACTTGGAGCGAACAATGGCACGGATCGGAGAATTCAGTGACGTTTTGCAAAAGAAATTAATTTTCTCTTCTCAACACCCTCGAACATGATGAAATTTGAGCGTCTGTTCTAATTACAATTTTTCTTAAATTTGAACGCCTGTTCTAATTACAATTTTCCTTAAATTTGAACGCCTGTTCTAATTACAATTTTTCTTAAATTTGAACGTCTGTTCTAATTACAATTTTTCTTAAATTTGAACGTCTGTTATACTAACAATTTTTCTTAATGCACTTGGAGCTATTTTAAAATTGATATAACACCTGATACGGTACACAAAGAAGAGCAATGTTATTATAGAAAAATTTCACGTCGATACAGTTTACAAGTTCCAGGCAAATATCACTAAATCCTTCGATCGGGACCACCGGTTGGGCGGTTTACGCGGATTCGTTTCGCTGAATAATTCATCGATTCTTCGTTCGTAGTCTGGGGTCTGGGACGGTGCGAGTTGGTGGGGCTCGGGGCAAGTAAATCGCTACGAAAGTGGATCGTTACATTGGTCGTCGATCGTCGATGCAATCCCGATTACATGCGTCCCGGTTCGGAGGAACGTGTGTCGCGTGGGTCGTAAGAGAACGCAACTGAGAGTAGTCGAGCTGGACAAAGGGGTTCGTCGGGGATAACGAAACAAAGGTGGACGAGAATAAACGAAAAGAGTAAACAGGTAGAAGACGTTCAAGCGATCGTGATGCCAATCTAACGGCTTACTTGGGCAGAATGTCACAGCCCTGCCGCATTAAGGATCCGATGGTGAACCACATGCAGTTGAGCAGCTTGAAGCGGTTCTCCAGATGGTCCGGGTTTTTGTTGCACGGATGAGGATTGTACCACTCGTACGGGGTGAATCTAAACTGATCAACTCTAGACAACGTCTGATCCCCTTCGGCCTGGACGCATCTGTCTTCCCCGGGTCGGCCGATCGCCATTTACGTATGAAGATTAACCGCGTCCGGGCATCGAGAAAAAGAGGTCGAACGGAATGCGACAAGTCACCGTCCCCTGTCTGTTTAGTCCGTTCTCCCGTCGATTTTATACACGGTTTTTGCCCGCGATCGGTGGTCGCGGTGCGTCACGATCAATCGTGAAATTAAAACTGCCGCGGCTCAAACAGTACAGTAGTGCTCACGTGAACCTGCAAAATCTTCAATTTTCACCGCTCTCGCCCCGTACTCTTCCTTTATCTGCCTCGAGCTCAGGGGAAATAAAATTACTAGAGGAAACGAGACGCTTCGAAGAGGTCAAAGTGCTAAGGTTTAATTCCGCACAACTGTATTCACTTCTACTTCTTTTTCTTCCTCCAGAATTTGACTTCTGAATCCGAAACTTTGCAAGTTTAAGCGAGCACTGTATATACCGTATTCACCAGCCACCGTTCAATCGAATACTTACTTGTCACACGGCTATATTGAAAAATATGATCTTAGCTTTAAAGGTATTCTATTTGGGTGAACATCGGTTAACGTCCGACGGCCAATATTGACTTTCTATTTTCGATTGAAAATCTCTTGAACACACGCGAGATGCTTGTTAAATTCTCAATACGATGGAACGATATTTTTACGTCGCAGGGACCTGCACCTATCGGATCGTTCGTTCTACGTGGTGTAGTTGGAGCTGTATGTATAATACTTTTATCGAGGCTCGGAAAGGTGGATTCACTTGCCTGGCGAGTATGAAGAGCAGCACTGAGACGCCCAGATAAGCAGTTGCCATATAAATCCAAACGTCGAGGCTCAAGGGACTCAGGAACGAGAACAGATTCGGCGGTTGCTTTATAGGCTTACGGTAGAGTATGCTGATACCTGAAAGTGCCAAACGAAAAATTAACGATTGCGAGATAATGTGCAGTTTATTATTCTTCAGTTCTTTTTGAAAGTAAATACAATGAAGGATTCGGCGAGTCTTTTATCGTAACATCTGATTCGGAACGATGTTCTTCCAACTTATGAAATATAGTTTTTGATAAATCCATTGCTTAAGAGGATAGACTCGTTTCCAAAATTGGAAACTCATTTCTCGATCGTGCAAAGATGGTATTTTTCAAGTCAATTATTCTTCAGTTCTTTTTGAAAGTAAATACAATGAAGGATTCGGTGAGTCTTTTATCGTAACATCTGATTCGGAACAATGTTCTTCCAACTTATGAAATATAGTTTTTGATAAATCCATTGTTTAAGGGGTTAAGCTCGTTTCCAGGATTGGAAACTCATTTCTCGATCATGCAAAGATGGGATTTTTCAAGTCAACTATTCTTCAGTTCTTTTTGAAAGTAAATACAATGACGGATTTGGTGAGTCTTTTATCGTAACATCTGATTCGGAACGATATTCTTCCAACTTATGAAATATAGTTTTTGATAAATCCATTGCTTAAGAGGATAGACTCGTTTCCAGGATTGGAAACTCATTTCTCGATCATGCAAAGATGGGATTTTTCTAGTCAAATATTCTTCAATTCGTTTCAGAAGTACATACAATGGCGGATTCGGTGAGTCTTTTATCGTAACATCTGATTCAGAACGATGTTCTTCCAACTTATGAAATGTAGTTTTTGATCAATCCATTGCTTAAGCAATGGGCCCCTTTAAGGGGGTAAACTCGTTTCCAGGACTGGAAACTCATTTCTAGATAATGCAAAATGGGATTTTTCAAGTCAATTATTCTTCAGTTCTTTTTAAAAGTACAGACAATGACGGATTCAGTGCGTCTTCTATCGTAACATCTGATTCAGAAGAATGTTCTTCCAACTTATGAAATATGTATAGCTTTTGAAAAATTCAGTGGTCAAAAGCGCGCGATGAAAGATCAATCTAGACAGCGATCGCCCTCAAAAGTCCTATTTTTACGTTTACGAGGCGTAATTTGCATTATTCGGAAGCATGTAGCTGTCACAGCTTTATGAAAATAGCTACATGCGCAGCTGTATGCTTCCGAATAATGTAAATTACGCCTCGTAAACGAAAAAATAGGACTTTCGAGGACGATCGCGGTCTAGATCGATCTTTCATCTAACGTTTTTGTGACAAACCCGATCTTTGTATTATCAATCCTGGAAAAACGAGTCTGTCCCCTTAAAACAGTAGGCGTTCTTATTTTTTGGAAACTGAACTGATGGAGAAATTACTGCGAGAGCTGTTTCGAAACAGGCAGAATTTTCCCGGGGCATAAATTCGGTCGCAATTGAATTTCCATCTCGCTGGAACCACCTCTAGGCAGCCTGCACGCCACAGGGTTTCTCGCACGGATGGTTTTTCTATTTTGAGAAATCAGGGGTAGCCCGAGAGACGAGTCGTCATTAAATCAATCCTCGGGGCCAATAAATGGGATCAAAGCGTACCCCCTGATTAAACAGATCGCTCACCCAGGTTCATGAACGGCATGGTGAAGTCGACCGCCTGCTCCCGATCGTACGTGATGGTGAGATCGGCGATCGCTAGATCCGCTTTCTGATCAAGCAATTCTTTCATCATCCCGTCCCACTCTTTCGTCTGCTTGTTGTAGGACCCGTACCGCCCGTCCGGCACCAACCGGAATGTGTAATTGAACCCGAGGATCCTCGATATCTCGTATATCAAGTCGACGCTGTAGCCCTCGTACTGTGCATTTCCGGTGAGCGTATCGCTGGAGTCCTTCCTCATGCAGTACGGCGCGCTCTGTAGGGTAATGAGCTGACGTCACAAGTCGGATACCGTCAGTCTTCTCTACGTCTGTGTTTATACAGAATGGCGCGCTTTGCATAGACCATATTAATATTTTCTTGAGACCGTGCTCTCGGAGACACGTATTACCAGCGAGTAGCCGGCTCTTCGAGAGGTCAAGATACATATAAATATAGAGTCCGTCGGAAATGTCTCCGCACTGCCTTTCACCGGAATAACTTTTTTCAAACGGTCCAAATTACTTGAGATTCTCGAGAAAATTCTATTTTACATTTTTACATTTCTTTTCAAGCTTTTTTGCCTGTGCCCTCGTACACGCGAGCTATTTATTGGGTTGGAACGAAAGTTCGTAGCGTTTTCAATTGAAAGTTCAAAGATCGAACTCGGATTTTGATTCACAGATTTATTTAACGGCACGACAAGTTACCTCGAAAATCGGAAGAAATAAAGAATGGAAAATATGTTGTTTCTTCTTAGAAATCACGAGCCACGCAGAATTTCTAATCGCAACGGTAGAATAATTTTGATATTTTTGCACGTTTCGATATTTTTCTATGCAATAAGATCGTGCTCCGGTTCAATGGAAATATTTCGCGAGTCTTTTTTCGCATTTCCTGTAATATATGCTCTGCAGCATCGAACGAAGACCGGATATTATGGCGGCCAGTTTTTAGTGGCCGACCCTATAGGTGCTTGCACAGGTAGCACGTACACACGAACCCTCGTTGCAGAGCACGGGGTTTGAATACGTGCACACGAACGCGACCAGCCAGGTCACCGGTTGAACCAATAGAACCTCACGTAGGGACGCGCGCGCGTGAAACGCCATATTCTCCTCCGTGTGGAGCAGGCCGTTTCGGCAAATATGAAAATTCAGGAGTCCACGGCTCCTTTCGCGCTCCGACGCTGCTTAATTAACGCAACCGTGATTTGCGCTGGGCACAAGAGAGAAATGAAATATGCATGTACAGCGCGCGCGCGCTCGTGCTCGCGATTAAAACGGCGGCCTCTTGTCTCGAAGTTGACTTTCTTTCGCTGCTCATCCGTCGAAAATGCGTCGG
Organism: Lasioglossum figueresi; assembly: GCA_028455805.1. Taxonomy (NCBI): domain Eukaryota; kingdom Metazoa; phylum Arthropoda; class Insecta; order Hymenoptera; family Halictidae; genus Lasioglossum; species Lasioglossum figueresi. The sequence goes on along the minus strand of CM052202.1, from coordinate 7,798,588 downwards.
AATCTGAATCTAAACGAATAGTTATTGTCTGCACGAAATATTATCAAAAGTAAAGTTATAAATAGACTGCGGATTATTATGCATTTACGACAAAAATAGGTAAACACTTTGAAACGGTGGACACATTAAAAAGATTTAAGGCTACCAGTGTATTAGTTGTACCTGAATAAAATAATTAGAAGAATTATAATTCTTCTATTTTAATTAAAAGAATTAAAAGAAGTACGTTCTACTTTTCCATAAAGATGATTTTAAGATGATTCCATGAGCGTGGGCTACCTAGGAATTTTGTCTCATTTTTGTCAATAGATGCCGCTCTAACTATTATAATCCAAACGCTTCGTTAGCCAGAGTGAAATTTATTGTAGACAGTATTTGTGAATGTACTGCTGAATACCAAGATCTAGATCACGTCATTTGGCAATGTCGAAAGTATGAAGATGAACGCGATACGCTCATATCAGCTCTTTCCCGTCGCAAGTACCGTCTCCAGACTTGTATAAAATGCTTCCTACGTGGCCCAGATATTAAAGGACTGTCAATAATCTTCGATTTTATAAAGCGATGTACAATTAAAATTTAATTTCATTAAATTAATGTAACCAAGCGGAAGCTATACAAACTAGTTTCTAAGTTGAGTTAAGTTTAGAGGCGCATTAAGCTATTATTTAATACGTTAATATGAACCATACTTGGTTTGAAGCAATAAATAAATATACATATTTGGCTCCTGTGTCTCGCAATCAATGCATATATTTCTTTATTTTGCATAAAGATCCGCAGTCTAGTTATAAAAATCATTAATTACAGCTGCGAACGGTGCTAGCATCGTCAATTGTATAACTATAAAAATCGTTCGTTGTCCTAGGGTAAAATGGACATGAACGCAGTTCCAACGGCAACGGTCTGACGTTTGCCAAGAAATCCTTTAGCTCCAGCGTCCAGAAGGTCCTCGCCGGTACTCTTTGTGATAAATGCGCGAAATTCTCAGTCTAATCGTGAGCTCGCTATACATTCGGATTACTCGCACGTACTTAAAAAGTTCTAGCATAACAGTGCAAACACGTTTTAATGGTGTATGGTTCGCCAACGAGTCCTCTAGTTCGCGAGGACCCTGGCGGTGCTCTCTATAATCGATTTCTCCTTTCTCATTCGGGAAACTGGGGGTAAGAAGTTACGTAAACTCGGCGTAACTCAGAGAGAAGGACTGTAAAACGTCTGAAGGCAGCGTCGAATTCTGTAATTGCCGGGTCGTCGCCTAATGCCGGAGTTAACTGAAGTCTCTATTACCGTGCGCGGAAACTTGGCGATATTCGACTGGCAAGGGAGCTTCGCCGGGAGGTTCGAGTGAACGCTCAACGACGCAGGATCCGATTAATATCCTCGTAAATAGAGGAGGTGGGTAACGGGGACCAGGTTTTGAAGAACCGACGTTACATCGTTCAAGTTTCCGCAGCAACGTCGAGCGTCGCCGTCTCCTCGGGTGTGCTAAGGACTCTTATCTCGTGGCTGCGCGACTGGGAGGCTCGACGTTCTCGCCGACACTTCTCCTCGTGAACTTTCGAGCCAGTTAATACATTCGCGAGTGCATTACTTGTCGCCGCAATTAGCGCGAGAATAAGTAACGCTCGGCTCCCCGGTCTCGCCGTGAAAACTTCAATTAAATCGCGTACACCAGGCGTCCCCGAGTTTCCTTTCGCCGGTGGCTTTCTTTGGTTTCCGCAAAAGAGAGGGGGAGAGAGAAAGAGAGAAGAAAAAACGAGAGAAATCTAACGAGCTGGCAGAGGGCGGAGGGAGCAAAAGGAAAGGGAAATAACTCGCTTCCGCGCCGCGTTCGCTCAACTCCGTTTCTGTTTCCTTTTCATTCCGGGAAAACAAACAGTCCAGGTTTTAACGATACGCGGATGATTTACCTACCCACCGCCCGGAAGACACGAAAATTAAAAATTCAGAGCAGGCTGGAGTGGCAAATAAACAGCGTTCCGATATGAGCCAGTTATTCGAGATCCGACGAACGCGCACGGCTCCGACGCCGGATAGATCTCAGTTTAGCGGGCTGACGTTGTCTGACGTTTCAACCTGAAATAGTTCAGTTGTTTTTTACACATCCGACCGCCATAAAGAAAATTTCGTTCGTGCTTTGCCTGCGATAATATGTACCGTTCTCCGAACTGTCGTATTTGCTGAATTTTTTCCAGCTCGTAATTATTTTACCCGTCCAGGTAGATTTAATATTTATACCGTGATGAAATATTTATGCTGTATTTTGCAACGATGTTTATTAAACGATATCGAGAAGTAACATAAGTAGTGATCGAATAACATCGATTTCTACATCGAAAGATAAACAACTATCTTGTTTTCTTTCTGTATACGGTCGTTCACTCACCAGTATTGTTGTCACGATGAAAGTCTTATTTTGAAGATTCTCCACGATCTGGGTGTACTCCTCCTTGTAGCTTCTAGTGAAGTTTATTCCCTTCGTGCTGTTCCAGGTTCCTATTTTCTTCAGTCCTTCCTTGTTATTCAGTTCGATGATATCAAGAATGAAGTCCGAGCGGAATCCTTGGTGATCAAATTTGATGATCCCGGTGAGTCCGGTCATTTCAACCTGGAAACAAACGCCGGACGTGTTCTGTAACGAAATGCTACTTCGAATGCAGCCAATCGGCTGAAACTCCTGCGACCAAAATTAATCGAGAATATTCGTGCGCGATACAACAGTTCTCTTATCCGTTTCAGATTCGCCAAAATTCAAACTGGACGAAAAAAAATTCCCGCAGCTGGATGTCGAAGTGCTCTTACCGGGAGTGTCGGGAAATCGCGATTGAGTTGCAAATATAGCAAAACGGACACGCGGGACAGCTCGTGAAATGGGTCCGCTGATCAACATCGATTCGACGGACATCTCCCCGGCGATTGTAAAGTGGTCGCAACCGGGAATCACGCGATCGACTCGTGCGCCGCGCGATGACACGGTCGGTTTTGGTGCTATCCGGCAGTTGGGCGACGGGGGTTAGCGTCAGCTAGGATTCTCGGTGGCAAAACCGCGAGGGCTATAATTTGTCAACGGGGGTCGGACGGGACGGGTTCGTTTAACCCGGGGAGTAACTTTCCATTGTTTGGGCAGAACAATCGGTGGAACATAGGAAGAGCTGTCCCGCCTTCTGCGCCGGCACAGTTTACTGCGCGTCGTCCGTCACCGTTCCAGGGATGCTCGCGGTGCGTTGCACATGGCAGCACTCGTGGCGCTCGTTAATAAGCGGCTGAACGCCAGGGGGGAGGAACAGTCAGATTAAGCATATCGTTATAATGGCTTATTACGTTGCCCGGACGGCCGATCGATGTCCATAATTCCGCGAAATTAATTTCCTCCTGCTCACCCCTAGCCCCATCCCCTCTACGTTACGCGCCCTTACGCGCGCAATACGTCCACCGATAAACTCTGCTCTCCATGCGAGCAGAGATACCAGCCCTGCAACCAAACCGAAGATCACTGCTGTCTGTTACACGTCAACCGTCATTTCCGTGAATAAGGCAATGAAAACATCCCTCTCGTCGTCCCGACAGTACCGCGGCGAGTAGATACATCGAAGCGAGCTCCCATGTATGTACGGAGGGGGTACCCACCGATTCCTGTAAATAGGGCCCCCGGCCGTATCAAAACTCTGATTCCGTTGAAACCTCCTCTGCGAGAACACACGCGAATGCTACATTGTGAGACCACAGCGAGTTTATTTAAATCCGACCGGTATCATCTCCCCTGTGAGAAACCAGTGATTTGGATAAATCTCTCCTCTACGAGGATAAACGGGAACGCGACTACCGAGTTCCGGACCACGGGTGCCGTACTCGCTCATTGTCGATTCTGGTGTAACGGAACAATAAAACAATTAGTGAAACCAAATCGGTGCGTTAGAAGTGTTCGGTTTGCTTGATTCCCGAGCGTTCTATCCATCCCTCTTCCGCACTCGATCCTGCGAATTTGTATTCACGGACTTTCAAAGTAAGGCAAGGGTCGGTGAACACTGTCGGATCTTTGGAAAAGGAGGGAAGCGAGACTCGAACCCTTATCGTTTGTTTCTTACACTACCAACAACAGGTAGAGAACGTTGCATCGGTTGCCCGAGCTTTTTGATGCGGTGCAACCGCGCTCGCTTTCACCGTTTGCGTCGAGGGGACGTCCAATTACCTCAGCTACCCGCAATTAGGGTAGTTGCGTAGCATGGCGCGACTTCCTGCTGTTATGGCACACCCCTGACCAGGCTACTTTGCATACACCCTAATCCTGACGTTTTTCTTGCGTGTACGACGATTTTCATCGCGGCGTCGTGTCGTTTTCGTTTATGGTTAATACATTTTGTCAAGAATGTCTCCTTGCGCCTCTTAAATCGGTATAATCAATTGTTTGCAACCTTGACCGAGCCCTCCGCAAATCAAATTGATTATCAACCTTTCAAAAATATTTTTAAGAGTAATATGCTGGTATTTTCTTATTCTTTATTTTTGATATACAAAAGAGAACTATTTACTTCGATATCGGCGTTTTCTGCGTTTTCGCCGTTGTTACATGGAAGCCATCTTTCCCGGGATTGCGCTGCGGATAATACGGCTCGAGTAACATGAATTACTATACACGCGACATCGATTAGCGTGGATGGCCCTCCGTGTAATGAGAAATATACGAGCGAACAGCATTTAGTTGTCGCGTTATGGGCGGATGTAACATGGAAACGGGAGTGTATCCGGATATAAACTGGTTAAGAAATTCTGGATAGCTAGTAAGTAAAGAAATGACTATTTTAACGTTTTAACATCGAACTACCATTTTATGAGAAAATAATCGCAATGAACGCGAACCGAAATACTCGCCATTATTTTTCATGAAAACTGAAGCGACGTTCAAATCAGATATTATTTCGTTTAAAATGTATTTTTCAACAAATACCGACCATGTAAATTCTATGAACAAAATTATAGCACGGCAAAGTAAAAGTTTCATGGTGTCCGAATATCAATGTTATTCGCTATAAATTGTAAGACAGGCGGACAGCAATCACCGAAAAAAAAAAAATCCGTGTTTGCGCGAATATCCGCGACGATCGACCACTCAAAAACATTGCTTACCGGTCGATTGAACAGCGGAAATGGTGAATAAACTGGGAGTGGGGAGGGGTGTCGAGTGCTATGCCAATATCCTTGGCTGTCAGAGTTGACTGGTGCGCGATTCGATTCGATAGTTTCCACGTGACGGCGACTTGAAGCATTGAAGTAAGCGTCCTCGCATCGTCGGCTCCTGTCCGAAACAAGCCGTGGACAGGAATATAAACTACATGTTTGCGAGTCAACATGTTCGGCATAATTACAGGCGATATTCTCGGTGACTGGTGCTAATCAATGACTCACGAACGGCGAACCGATCGAGCATGCTGCTCGAATTCGTCTGGCCGGAACGCTCGTTGGTTCGTTCGCCTGTATTTCGTTTATTCAACGTCATGATCATTCGCGCGGCGCTAAATCCTCGAATTTTCGGTGAATTTCAGAGCCACCGAGCGGAAAAATATTTCGGCGTGTTCCCGGTTGCCAGGAATTGTCGTGTAACCGGTGCATCGTGATCGCGACGCGAAATGCGAATGCTCGAGCCGATACCGCGGTAAATTCGGGCCGCTGTGCCCGGCGGCCGTCAAACAGCAACCGGCATAGGAAAATTGGCGAGCGCGGTCATTACCGGCATAATTACTGGGTCAGCTTTGACGCTTCGACCGAATTTTAGAGGACAATTTACATTGCCGCCGCGCCACGCCGTTTCTACGTTCAGGCCAACCATCTCTTCGCCTCTCTCTCTCGCCCCGCGTTCCTGTTCTCGATTACGCGCCGTAATTAGCGAAATTGAAGGCGACGCTGTCCCGGTCTGCTGTCCGACCGAAAGCTATTTTTTATAAACGCCGACAAACATTATTACAACAATGCCGGCACGCCCGATCGCGAACGACAACACAATCAAAACCTCGCGCAGCTACCGGTTGTCGGTATTTGATCGATAATAACGTTCGGTACATCGTTAGCGAGGGCAAATATTTAAAAAAAAATAAAATCACCGACGAAAATAGTTGTCGGTGTCGTATCTCGTTACCGGCGCGACTGATTTTTGACGTAACCGGATTTCCAGCCGTGTCACGTGTGTTTACGCTGTTATTTGCCGCGATATCGCGTGCTTCATTTGTATTCCGCTAGTTGAGCCTTTTGTTTCAGCTATTTTTCCGACACGGCGACGGTGGTAATGCGAGCCGCGCGATCAATGATGGAATATCAGTTTTTGGTTTTGATTGCTCGATATGGTCCGATATTTTTGCGAAGCATTATCGTCCCTGTGTGTTTAGAATAGTGTTATGGGTTTTAGCGTACTCTAAATCTGTAACCCGAAGAAACGTGCGAAATTGCTTTAAAATAATGATGATAATGATGATAATAAAATACGGTGTCTAATTGAATATTTGTCCCTCCATTGGCAGATTTTAATTTCAACGAACACGTACATTTCCCGTTCAGCTTCGGTACCTTAAAATCCACATAGACTGTTCCTACTTTGCATAAAGGTCCGCAGAGTCCAGTGATTACATTTACGAGGAAACGTTACAGAGTAAGTTCCCCAACTCTGTAGATTTAAATGATTTCCGATACCGCGGCACGATGTCACTGTTTAAATGGTGCTTGCGCAAAGTTCTGCAGGCTCGAGCAGAAAAATGGCTGCCGGTTCGAAAGCACGATGTTAACCCGATAACTTGATTTCCACCTCCCAGTGCGACAGTCGTCCTTTCTTTCTCTTTGCCAATCACGTTATAGGCAGTTTTCCCATCGGAACGACGAGACTGCGATGTCATCGTCACGCAAACATCGTTTCCTGATCGCTCGCGTCGCTTGCAATTGGAGCGTCCCAAACGACAACGTAACACAATTAAGGGCCCGATAGAATTAACCTCTTTTGTCGCGGTACAGTGGACCTCTCGTTCCGATGTTCCTCTTCGAAAACAATTTTTCGAATGCTTTCGATGGGGTTTTGATGCATTTAGCCAATTGGCCATCGGAGAACAACTTTTGGAAACCGTGCCCGAGGATACAATTAGAAAAAATTAAATAATTGGGAGGATTTAATCTTCAAATCTATCAAAGTAAATTATTAATTACATCTTTTTATAAAACTAATACATAAATTGTTCATGAGTAGACTGCGGATGTTTATGCAAAATAAAAATTGTCTGCATCGATTGCAAGGAACAGAAGCCGAATTGAATGTTATTTCTTCCCGTAATGATTTTGATAGAGGAGAAATCATATATCGATATCTTAAATTTTAATTTTAGAAATTTCATCTACTCAATTTTGCTATAAATGCATAAAGATCCGCAGTCTATTCATGAGCAACTACCGTCAACTATACGTCTAACAATCGATAGATCAAATATATTGCTCTCCTCGTAAACTTTATGGGTGTATCAATATATCTCATCGCGGTATCATCTTGCCCCTTAGCGGTGGAAATCGATACGTTTTAGTTTGATTGAATTAACCATTCTTCGTTTACACTGCGTTACTATAATAATTTACTATTATACAATTATTATAATATAAATTACTATTATAATTCATTAAATTGATCCGCGTCAAATTTCACACCTCATTGACACTGATTTTTCGAATAACCATGAAGTTTAGAACATTTTGTAGAATTTACAATTTATTAGATAAAAACTTCCTTGAAAAACAATTACAGAACATATTCGTGGTTATGGTCAAACCTCACCTGAGTAAACCAGGAATATTAAACCTTTTTAAATACAATCCTGTAGATTTTGGCGAGATGATGCCGATAATCCAAGTATCAGTCTTAGGAATCGACTGGTTCAAAAGCTATGCGTGTTCAAAGTACAGAGACTTTCACCGTTTTTGATCGGTAAGGGCGTCGCCATGTTGGTACGTGGCGAGCGTCGATAAGCTAGACTGCTCTAGATAAGGTAGATTTCGAAGTGTAGTGGGGCTACTATCGCTAAAAATACAACGAAATGGTACTCACAATTTTCATATAATTGATCAACGAGTATCCATGTGGCCAGGTGTCGGTCGACTCGCAGGACAGGGGGTTGATGTCGATTTGTTGCGAGGTATCCAAGTCGTGGAGCGCCTTGGCGAATAGATGCACGGCGTCGTACATCAGGGACGTCTCAGTCTGGAAACATTTTCAGAAAATGTATCGTCGACGGTCACGGAACAGTTTCCCTAAAGGTCGCGCGTGATGGCTGCGTACAAATTCACGACAAATTCGTGCAACGACCGCGCCAATGTAAATCAGATCACGAGCGCGTTTAAAGCGAATCGATTCGAGCGAAATTCGCCTGTTACCGGGTCGGAATTGCCGTTTATGAGCGGGGACGAACGAGCGGCATTCTTGCTCGTAAAAGGGAATCCGTATCGCACGGTTTGATCGAACGATTTCGTCTCTTTCGTCGCCGACGGAATTTCCACACCGACGAAAAGCTGTGGGGGGTCTAGCGGGCCCGCGTTTCCACAATTTCATGGCGAATCAACGCCTCTGTTCGCCTCGCCGTTTATATTTCGCGCAACATTCGGCTGGCACCAACAAAACCCTCCAACGTCTCGAACCCGTACCCAATCGGCGTCGTACCTCCATTCCGGACAACCAATATCCTTACAGGATTTTACGAGGGCCGGCCGATGCGAGGGCTATTTACCCTGAAACCAATCGTGTTTCTGATTCGCGTTTATGTTGCGACGCGAGATTGCGAGAACAGCGCACGCTACGCGAAATTAAAAGACTTAGCTGAAACTGCCAATTTATAGACTTTCCCAGGGATTGTTAGTATTCGGGAAACAGCATCTTTTCGTCGTGCTTCTGTGTTTATGGTTAAGCCTCGTGTGTCGAACGATTCGGAGATTTACAGTTCGAGTTAGGACGATTGTTCTCGGAGACTGCGACGGGAACTTCTTTATTTTAGTCAGACTCTTCGCGAAGATGTCAAGCAGAGTCTATTCGATATGAATGGTACCCATTTTCTTTAAATTTACATTTTATTTGTTTGTTTATCGTGTTAATCGAGTTTTATCGAACACTACACTGAACCTGTGAAACGTCTCCGCGCCCGTTAAGAACATGCAACTTCCAGGTGTGCGTGTTAGACGATCTACTTTGTGTATGTGGAACCTTTATCGGATTGGTTCAAATTCAATCCAATCTAAGCACATTCGAACTTACGTGATCAAGCTTGATTAAATTCGACAGCATCTGATCAAACTTTGTCAAATCCTATTTTCAAGTTAAAAAGATAGGAAGAAGTTTAATCTCGACATTTCGAATGGAATATTTCGAATAAATAATTTTTAATTAAAAAGAATGATGCTTTGTAGCTTCGGAAATTAATTCGATAAAAAATGTGATCCCAGCCTCCGTGAAATTTTCGTTCGCATAACTTCCGTAACAGTTCGAACAATTTACTCGCTCCTCGAAATAGTAAAGTTCAATATTCCTTTTACGTCGTAAATATTGAACCAGTAAGTTTTACTTCCTCGAATTTTTCGACCACGTTGCCACTCCTGCACCAGCGATTTTATATCATATTAACCGCATTCACACTGAACACGAACCGGAAACTCGACGCGGACATCGCATTGTGTAGTATCGTGACTTTTCACGTTCGCTCGTACGCGCTCGTGCGGTTTTCACGGCCGAACAGTTTGACATCTGCGATCACGCCGCGGTAATAATAATTCATTCGTAATAGACTATTTTGCAGAAGTCACTCGGCATTACGTTTATCTAGCCGTTAATCGCAACCGCGATATCAACGCGTTCATACATTCTGGCCGAATAACATGTACAAGCAGGCGCGAGGTGGTTCCTTATGAAAAAAATGAGAACGAAATATGAAATAAAATATTTTCATTTAAGACTTAGTTTTCGAGAAAATCGAATTTGAAAGAAGAGCAATGTATAATGCGTGTCATGTTTGTAAACAATGATCTAAGACTTCTTCTGATATGTTATTATATATCAATTTTCAAATTTTGTAGACGAATTTGAAGAAACTAGAATTAAATAAAATCTTATTTTCCTGGTGATAGCCTTTATAGATTTAATATAAATGAAAATCGTACTAAACTATGTCGTATTTTATATCCTAGCATTTCTTGAAAATTTTCTAAAGCCATAATTGCATAAAGATACATTGCTCGACCAACCGTAACTTATTGTTAACTGTAACAGCATACGTACGCATCGGATTTTCAAACTCGATTTTCTCGAGACTTAAGCCTTAAATAAAAAATTTAATTCCATATTTTATTCCATATTTTTTCATAAAGAATCACCTCGAGCACGCTTGGTCATATTATTCGGCCGCACCCTGTATAATTACGTATTTTTTAAGCGAAAACTTCTTTAGGCTCACCGCGTACACGATCGCTTTGCAGTGAATAAGTCTGATCCGTCACGCTCCGAGGTGAAACGCGAGCGGGAAACAGACAGGTGTGCAATCGCCTTAGAAGTTTTCACTTCGGTCGTGCGGTCTCACGCGCATAGTATTTTTTTAAATGATATCACATGTTAAATCGTCATCGAAGGTATGAAGCGATTAATCTATGATTTATCAAATGTACGAACGTTATCTTTGAAACTCGAATTTAATATTGACATGTACTTCCGTATTTTGTAGCAGATTGTGTGCAGAGCGTCAACAGAAATTCGCCAAGTCTTACCTTTATGCAGGTGAGGTTGTTCTGCTCCGCGTTCGCATGAAACAGAAGTTATTCATTATTCGAGGAAACAGTAAATTTTATTTATATGTGTGCATGGCGTACAGTTCCTAACAATACTGTTTGAAATGTAACAAGTTCGGAAAATATGGCAGAATATTACGCATTGGAAATGTGAAATGACATCTGCAGCGTATTATTTCGAAAACAAAAGCGTGTACTAAAATATGCTTCAACTTTTATTTCAGAGAATCAAATGGCTGTAATGAATGCGTATTGTGTAATATGTACAATTTACGCGCATACGATCGAATGGCTACCACATTACACTAATACCTACGTAAAGGCCACGTCTAGTTTTAGAATTATCTACAGCGAGAAGCGTTTAGCAATTCGTATATAATTTTCATTATCAGCTGTCCTGTGCACGTGATTCTACATAATTAGTACGATTTTGTTCAAAACTGTGTCTATGACATATTGGTAATTAGAACGCGGCTATTGACGTTACATTAAAATTTAATGTAATATCGTCTGTGTTTCGCTGTGCTAAATTCGTAAATTAAGAAATTTAAGTTCCTTTGAATCTTTTCTTTTGAGTAAGTCCGTTTTTAACAGATCTCCACCGATCTCGAGTATAATTTTCAATGTACGACGATGATTCCGCTCAACTATCGGGAATCGTTGATTTCTCTGTAACGACGTAATTAGGACAACGGGAAATATGCGACATCCTCGCAACGAAAGAAACTCGCGGAGCTCTCCGCCCGCGAATTCAATTTTACGAAATACGAACTGCTCGGAGATGAACGGGCGGTTCGCAAGAACGGCGAATGCCCGGCGAAACTTTCTCGAATCGGCTTGTAAAAGGGTCGCCGGGATTAACTCGTCCGAGTTTCGTCTGTCTTCGCAATCGGCGTCGAAAACAACGATAAAAGCCCCACGGTTATTATTAGATTTCATTGCAGCAAATTTCGTCGGCGCAACCGCGGTTGCATCAGGCGTCTCTCTACTTCCCTGTATTTTGACTGTATCGGGAAAACGCCTGGAATTCGCCCACCGCCACAGACCGCCGCGTTTTCCTCTGATAAATTCCCAATGAATGAGACACCTATTTTAGAGCATGCTTTCCACCGATAGCACCGGTTTTAAAGGGATCGTCTGTAGGATACCTTCTCGCAGGGAATCATTTCCTCTTTCAGTTTCATTCTGAGCCGGAGCTTCGTTCTGAGCCAGTTGCCAAATGAGGTTCTATCCATATTCCCGTTAACCCTTTCACCATGGATTAAGAATTTTTCATTTTAATCTTCTTATCCCCATTAATTAGCGCCGGAGGTTCTCGGATGATAAATTTCATGGGAAAATAATATCTCCACTCTCGGATTTCAGCTTTTACACAGTATTATCGATCATTCTCTTGGAAACTGTACTTTCATCGACAGTGACGGAAAGTTGGTCCAGAACCTGTTAAATCACCGACAGAAATAAGAAAACGAACGTTCCGAACAGAAGAAAATATTTTTCGATCCCGCAATTTCGTCCCATTAAAGTGCTAAAATATCGCACGGCGCGGCGTGAAAACGACGATAGTCGATCGAGCGTCAGTTTTCCCGAGCAACAGCGGAAATCGAGCGTCACAGTACTTCCCGTCTGTCGCCGGTCTAAGATCGGTCACGTACCATCATTTACTCACATCCGCTCAATTTTCCCGCATCCATGTGTACACGTATTTACATACTCGTCGGCGCTCGCCTATCCGAGTACTCGCGCGGAATTTCTAATGCGTTCGCGCGAGTCTCCGACAGTTGCCTGTATTGCCGATCTCCCCTATGGGCTAACGACTTTCTAGTTACGTGTAATTGCGCTGAGTTACGGGGACAATAAACGCGATTTCGTATTCCTCGAATTTCCTTGTCCACCTCCCGCCATCCCCTTTTGTTCCGTCCTCTCGCCAACGCACGGCAAATCTTCATTGCGCTTTTGCATCGCGCTCGCCGGAATTAAAGCGCCGTTTTTTGCAGCGACGAATTCTTTCTGCCGGTCGCGCGATGGGAATCGAGTGGCCGACATGCTTCCCAGAAATAAATCGGGTTAGCCAGCGGACCGAGGGAATACAAATTTCCCGAGCAGCCGCGCTCTTTTTAATTTTCGGACGAATTTCTTTGATAGGACACCGGCCAGGCCACTCCCTTCGATGCTCATTCCATTGGGGGAACGCCGAGACTACAAAAAGTACCGGGGCACGGTAATTCTATTTTTATTAGCGTCCGCGAACTTGTTTCTATCTCTTTTTTTCGGTTCTTCATTGTATTATGTTAACGGAGACACTTCTCGTGTTACGATACTCGAGCAAGAAATGTTGGAAAGAATCACCTGGATCGCTCGGTTCATCGTCTCTCCATCGCCTCGGTCTCGTTTCACTGAACTTCGTTTGGGAAATTTGTTTGAGCGAGAGCACTGCCGGAAAGGAGAAATAGTTATGCGTAGAGATATTATCTAACCCTCATCAGTGCCTCGTGTCGATTTGACACTGTTTTCCCGAAATAACATGTAAATGTTAACTCATCGATTTGAATTAGGAAACACCGAAAAATAACTGTGTCGATTTGACACCGCGGGACAGATTCAGTTCCTGAAATGAGTTCTCCTCGATACTGCTGCGCAGGTGATGAGTTGAACGTCTTTTTGTGAACTAGAAAATAGGAGGACAAGCCAGTACTAGAAAAATAAAGGAAGAAACATACGAAAGTAGAGAAACAAAAGTTCTAACCAAAGTAGAAAATTCCGAATGAAATGAAACTTGATTAAAAAAGGTTTCACGCTTGAAGAGCAGCAACCTAATAACAGAGAGCGGGTATGTGGCACGATTGATGCCACATTGGGCGTTCTGAAAGTATTCCAAGCCGTTGGTCTTTAGATAACCTGAGGCTTCGCGAGGGGCCGATAGAAACGCAGAAAATAAGATCAGATTCACCTGTGAAAACGCAAACAATTGAACGAGATCAGCGGTGAAAGGTTAAATAATGGATGCTCGGGCTGGTGGAAGGCACCCCGGGGCATCCTAACGTTGCCGAGCTTTATATCTTTTTACCCACGGTCTTTCTAGCTTTCCTATACCTCCATTCATTTCATTCCCCGAAGAGGCACGCTTGTTTGATCCCTGACCCGTTCATAACGCGGAGGAAACGACCCCACGAAAGCCAACTCTTCCCGCGCGATAGACACTCCTCCAAAATACACTTTTACCTAGGTCTTCGTTAAATTCGGTGAAATCTGCTCGATTCGTTCGGACTCGTGTCATCTCAAGACTGAAATCATTATACTGCGGATGTCTACGCAATTCTCATTGTTTATAAACTTTGAAGAAAGTGGCATGAAATAAAATTTTATTTTTAATGGGAACAACCTTTGTAGATCCGAAACAAATAAAAATGTTACGATATTCTATCGAGTTTTATATTGTAGCATTTTTTGAAAATTTTTATAAGCTATAAATGCATAAAGATCAGCAGCATTCATCGATTATGTATAGTAGATCCATGCAAAAATTGTAGACTTCTTTTTCAATGTTCTGTTATTTATACGTGAAGCAAGTATGAAACAAGCAATTGTACGAAAATTTTCCAGTAGTTTGCAATCGACGCGGAAAACGTTCATTTTGCATAAAAATCGACAGTCTGGGGACTGTTATTGAACAATTGACAACAAATTAAAATGCTTCGTGTTTTCCTGAGTTGGAAACCAGCTCCGTAGATTCACGATCGCATCGACAGCAATCGATTCCTGACACGCGCGGAGAACTACGAAAAGTTTACCGTTGGCGGCAACTCGAACGTTCGACGCTTTCCAGTATTCGATGCGAATGAAAAGACGGAAACGAAGAGTGAATTCGTGCCAGTCTTGTTCTAGGAAATTCGCTCGACATGGTGTCCGGAATCGAGGAGCAAGGAACGTCTAATGGCGATCACAATGGGAACAATGCAAATGAAATTGCACATTGAGTGCAGCTATGTTGACTCGAGAAGAGTAGTTCACAGTGACCGATCAACCATCAGAATAAAAGAATAATACTACAACATAAATATAAGTATCGACTGTGGCTTCTTGAGGTGGTTAAACAATTTATTATTCGTATCTTGTGAAGAAGTTATGGATACCAAATTTTACATACCATCTAGTAAACTAATTCTGATTTAAAGCGTGTGCCATCCATTATGTTTTTAGTTAAGTTACATTTGACGAAGTACAGCCCGCGCGAGCACTGCAGCGTTAAAAATGATTTCAATTTATCAAGCGGCAACTAATAATATCAGAGCGGCGATTCACGGAGGATCCATCAGATTTCCCGACACCTTAACGTATCACGTAACGCTTTCAGTAAAAAGTTGGTAGGAAGTTTTGCAGGAACATACGAGGTAACCGATGCAATTTAGCCTTTTTAAAGGCTGGCGTCGGGTGCGGCAGATGTTGCTTCCCATGAGATGACCAGGCGTTCAAATTCGCCGCTCAACTTCTCCGCGGTTGATACCGTGCCAGATGCGCACAATGATATAATCTGCTTTGGTGATGTCGGCTCTCGTGCCCCGTTCGAAGAACTACCAATTAGGTGGCCCGTTCCATTTCTTCAAAACTCTAAAGAGCCTAGCCGATTAAGATGGTCGAAACTGCCCTTACAGGTTTTTTAATGTCTATCGAACCATTCGAAAGCTGAAGAAGAAAAACCCCTCCGAGTAAAATTACAACCCTTCAACTTTCCCGCGAGAGTAGTTACCGGGTAAATTAGATTTTGCGCTTTTCCGCAAAATTTTCCGGGCTCTGATGCGTTCTAGGATTCAGAAAAAAATGTGACATATTTTGAATTCTATGGCGCATTTTACAAAATTTTTTCAGATTTTTTTATTGCAAACTGTGGCTGTAAAAGTACAGGTACACGGTATATACGGGAAAAAATATTTGAAAGTTATTCAAAGAAGTTACCGGAGTCGCTATACACGGTGTGCACTTTCTAACGAGCACAAAAGTGTTCGAGAATTATTTAGAAGTTTCCTATGCAAGTTACTGCAACTTAACGATGTCGAATGCTGGGAAGTTCTGTTATAATTCGTTCCGGTATAATAAGATTAGCCTGCAACTCTCTTAACTGGTGGAGTCGATCAGTGTTCGAAGCATCTGCGTCTCTGCTGGAATTCGAGTAACCCGAGCAGTGTATTTAACCTTTCTACCACTAAGCCCGATTAAAAGTGCTCAGATAGAAGTTTCTCCCATGATCTAATTGGGTCGTAGCTGCAGTAAGAACTGAGGAGAAATTCCTTTCGCGTCGTACTTCAATAATGTTTCGTTTCGCAGGCGTGTACAAACGAAATAAAGTTTCTGTTACCAAAAGCTTTTCCTGTAGTTATTTCTTTGATCCTTGCGAGGAATCATTTCCTGACATTTAGCACTGAACCTACCTGCGGGTCAAATGACCGGTATTATATTTTTCATTTTACAATTATTGAAATTATTTAGTTGCTTACATGGAAATTGATTCAATAACTTTCTTTATCCAAGCACGTATTCTACTAAAAATTGTACAATATTTAAACGAATAGAGCCTTGTCATTTTTATAAGTTAAAACGTTTTTATCGCTTTTAGTGTTCGGTAGATTTAGCGTTGAGAAGGAATCTTTCATGACCGACAGGAGATCGTTTATTGGATTAGCGACTGTCCAACACACCAGTTTCGTGTTTTTATAACCAGTGGCCGATTTTTATTGAAATCTCAAACATTGTTTAAGCATGTTTTAATATTTATAGTATTATAAAAAAATACAGTGTGTACAGGCTGTCCAACTCGCGGCCCGCAAGCCATATTTGACTCGTTCCCCCACTATTTTGATTGATGGTGGAGATCGAATGGCTCGCAACTAAGAAATCGAACAAGCCTGGTCTACGGAAACAATTCTTACATTCGAAAATTTGATAACGCTTTAAAATGAAATTGGACAGCGCGTCGAAATGTTAAAATTGATTGTACAATATTATCCGAGCAGAATGTAAAGCGGCCAACTCTTCCAAACGTGAAAACTTGCATCTTTGTCACGTAATGATTCGATTGATCGTTTCGGCAATTCTCTCGAATGCATTTCAAAATGTAAAGCAAATAGAGGGAACGCAAATAACTCGTCTAATGGATGCAGAAACGTGTGTGCAGCTCACTGTACACACGGGCACGGGGAAGGTGCGAGGATTCCCGTGCACACACATCCGCGTAGTCTGTAATGCACTGTTATTTCGTTAGCGGGTTTAATGCGACTGATGTGAGCGTCGAACACGACGAGGAAGTGGGTAAATTGCATGGGTAACTTCCGTGACGAAATTCCCTCGATCAATCGAACAGTACGCCGAAATTGGCTACGAATTTCGTTTGTCTATGAAAATAACAAGAACGCGTTAACTGCCGGAAACGATTCCTCTGTTCGGAGTTACAGAATAATTCATTCCCTCAATTGTTTCTGCACCGATCCTGTGGAAATATTCCATTCAATCGATGACAATAGAAATTATTTTGTAGAATATTATTCTCGTTTTATTACGACATTTTCTTTGTCACTTTTAGGTTCGTAAAAACATATCTGGCTCATATTAGAATGGTGAATATGAAGAATATTATACATTCTCTAGACCTGGTTCGCGAATACGAGAATCCCTACAGTATTTTCAATGAACGTGCAAACAGAACTCTGATTCAATCCGTGAAACGATATCGGCCGTTGAAATAAAAATACAGATTGACCATGTATGGTCGATAGAAATTGTTTTGTAGAATATTATTCTCGTTTTGATACATTTTCTTTGTCGTATAGGTGCAGCATGCCTCCCCCGTGGAGGATCGCCAATAACGAATGTCACTCTTAGATTCGTAAAAACATATCTAGCTCATATTAGGGTGGTGAATAAGAAGGATATTATAAATTTTCTAGACCTGCTTCGCGAATACGAGAATCCCTACAGTATTTTCAATGAACGTGCAAACAGAACTCTGATTCAATCCGTGAAACGATATCGGCCGTCGAAATAAAAAATGCAGATTGATCATCTATGGTCGATAGAAATTGTTTTGTAGAATATTATTCTCGTTTAGATACATTTTCTTTGTCACTTTTAGATTCGTAAAAACATATCTAGCTCATATTAGGGTCGTGAATAAGAAGGATATTATAAATTTTCTAGACCTGATTCGCGAATACGAGAATCCCTACAGTATTTTCAATGAACGTGCGAACAGAACTCTGATTCGCTCCGTGAAACGATATCGGCCGTCGAAATAAAAATACAGATTGATCATGTATGGTCGATAGAAATTGTTTTGTAGAATATTATTCTCGTTTTGATTCGACATTTTCTTTGTCACTTTTAGATTCGTAAAAACATATCTAGCTCATATTCGAGGGGTGAATAAGAAGGATATTATAAATTTTCTAGACCTGGTTCGCGAATACGAGAATCCCTACAGTATTTTCAATGAACGTGCAAACAGAACTCTGATTCGCTCCGTGAAACGATATCGGCCGTCGAAATAAAAATGCAGATTGATCATCCACGGTCGAGAGGAATCCAGTATTAAGTTTTCACAAGCAGGACGATCTTTTATCGATCGTTCAGTAGCCGGCGACCAAAACTTCGGGCCAATAGAATCCGGCACGAGCCTCGTCGCCTTTGTGGAATTTGCATTCTTATGAGATATGGCACATACCACAAGAAATTGAATTTCCCGCGGCACTGTTCGACTATTGAATAGTTAATACGCATTTATCACTTTGGCAGTTTGATCACTGTCATGGTTAGCGATGGGAGCAAGTAACAACGCTGTAAGTTCAAATCTAATTTGATCGTTTCAAACATTTCATAAATAAAAAACACCATTTTTGGGACACCTTGCAGAAAAATAACTGAATAATTTCACATTCTTTGCTCGGAGAAACCTATTCGAGGGCTCGTCAATTACAAGTCGAACACTTTCCGAATTTTTTATATTTGAGGAAAACTTTCTCAAAATACAAATAAAAGTTCGCCTCTTATAAAAAATTCGGAAAATGTTCGACGCTTAATTGAGAGGCCCTTGAACAGAGTTCTCCGAGCGAAGAATGTGAAATTTCAGGAGAAAATACTTAAAATACAAATGAAAGTTCCACTGAAATAAAAAATTCTGAAAAAGTTCGCCTTTTAATTGACAGAACCTCGTAATAGAGCTCTCCGAGCGAAGACTGTGAAATTTCAGGTGAACTTTCTGAAAATACAAATGAAAGTTCCCCTCGAATAAAAAATTTGGAAAAAGTCCGACTTTTAATTAACAGGACCTCGTAATAGGGCTCTTCAAGCGAAGAATGTGAAATTTTGGAGGAACTACCTCAAAATACAAATGAAAGTTCCCCTCAAATCGAAAATTCAGAAAAAGTTCCACTTTTAATTGACGGACTCATGTAATAGGGTTCCGAGGGAAGAACGTGAAATTTCAGGTGAACTTCCTTAAAATTCAAATGAAAGTTCCCCTCAAATAAAAAATTC
This sequence comes from Lasioglossum figueresi, assembly GCA_028455805.1. Lineage (NCBI taxonomy): Eukaryota > Metazoa > Arthropoda > Insecta > Hymenoptera > Halictidae > Lasioglossum > Lasioglossum figueresi. Next base: position 7,779,277 of record CM052202.1, on the reverse strand, counting down.
GGAAAAAGTTCGACTTTTAATTGAGAGGTACTCGTAATAGGGCTCTCCGAGCGAAGAATGTGAAATTTCAGGTGAACTTTCTCAAAATACTAATGGAAGTTCCCCTCAAATAAAAAATTCGGAAGAAGTTCGACTTTTAATTGAGAGGTCCTCGAATAGGGTTCTCCGAGCGAAGAATGTGAAATTAGAATGTTATTAAGACTTCCGACGGTGTTGTGAGTCGCGCGGGTATTACGGTGTACGTCACGGAACAATCTTGGTGCCATTTGCATGCATACGGGCCGATCCGATGAGTTCGTACGCTCGTTCACTCAGAAAATTACATCGACACCACAGCCCTGCACCCGTTAAAATCCCTTCGCCGTCTCCACGATCGTTTGATAATTAAGTTCGCACGCGTGCACGCTAAAATTCGCCTGTACCACACCCTAATGCCCCAATCTTACGGCACGTTGCGAAAACAATCGCGCGAGACTACGGAGATGGTCGAGTGCACGATCGAGTCTTAATGGCTGCTTGACTATACCGGCAGGTGCGTTTTCAAAAACAAATGGTTCGACAGCGTGTAGGCTTGTCCACCGATTAAACAGAATGGTAAATTCTTCGTTAATCTGTTCACTAGATGTTTTGCCACGAGCACTCGCATCTGCGAATATTCGCACGAAAAACCAAATTTTCGGTCGACACCACTGTTACTTTATGTTTTCAACCTTTTATCCTATTTTTTTGATCCGTTGCCTACGAATGGATTTTCGTGAAAGCATTGAATGGTTTGTGAACATTATTCTGTGAAAAGTAAAACAATTTGGTACGAAATTGCTAAACCTCATTTGATACGTATATGTGAATCAATTTTTTTATTATTTTTATGGATCTCACGGGACTCGTCAACTTTGCGCGAAAAGGGCAATTAAGTTTTGTCATCGATGTGTTTAACTCGGACAGATCCATCGACAAAACAAGGAAATACTATAAATGGTGTAACATTGAAGATAAATTATTGAATATTGAACGGCCATTTATGCGTGAAAATTAAGGTTTTAATGGCCATAAAGTGATATGATCTGCACACAAAATTAAAGAACGTTCCAATCATCAATTCAAGCACTACTCAGTTATGAACTGCCCATCGATTATCATAATCAAGTTTTCCATCGAAATCGACAGTATGAAAATTATATTATTATACTCTTTTCAATTAATTAGAAATTAAGAAAATGATAACTTTAATCCGTCCCCAATTTTGTCCGGACTGCATCATAGAATTCCAATTTCATCAAAATGTCCTACCCTCGCACTGAAAAAGTAATCCGCCCAGTGTGAAATCACCCGAGAACAGAAAACAAAGGGATGGAATTAATATTCACGCTCGTGTGCGCATTTGATATTAAATATCCATTAAACAGCTGACCCGGAAGAGCTTTTAATATAAACGCTGATACAGTTTTACAGGTGTCATATGAGTAACGAAAAATTATTTCATTCAGTCTGCCGCCTTTTGATGTGGTCATTTGTATGTAGAACAAGTCAATTAATTCACAACTAAGAGTACTGCTGTCTCAATTATAAAATACAGATGAATAATAGCCTTTAAAAAATTAGAGTAAGAATTTCTAAATATATGTATTTCCTACAAAAATGTTGAAAAATCCATGAAATCATAAATATTCTGAATTTTAATATCGCTAATGAAAACTGTAAAATACATTTAAATTTTCGTTTCTTTCAACTCTTTTGAAACGACGCGAATGTTCGCAATTTGTAATTATTGATCGATGAAATTAATATATACCACCGAATTCCCAACCAATTATTTTTGCAATTTCGGATTGAAAAATGACCATTACTATTGAGTTAAAAATAAACGTTACGCGAATTAAATTAATGTTCAAATCTCTGGAATTAATGAAGTAGAGCAGAGAAGTGCATTGATCGAAGAAATGTTGCAGACTTTTGTGATATAATATTTTTATATTACATGTATTTAATATCGACGTATGATCTCGGTAATGGTTAATTAAAATTTTGGCATACCTTGTTGGAGTTTTGTCCCATATCCAGCTCCCGATTATAACGTTTCTCGCCGTAGATCCAATCTTGCACAACCTTCTGAATTTCTGGCTTCTCCGGGTCCACTAATCGAAAGGCAGTGATATTGGTCCCGCCGTGCTTGAATTCCTCCAGGTCGACGCTGTGCAGGTCCTGCAAGGAATTTAGATCACTTTATGAATCTCTCGAAGGTATAGCCATCTTTTTGCATGCTGTTCGCCAGACACTTTTATTACTCTTGATCTATAAACGTTTAATATCGGCCCTGCGTCCCCTGCGAATCACGGATTTGTAGAACGTTTTACGTTAAGGCTGAACAAATTTGTCACGATGCCAATATCTCCAAGTACATTATTATTATATAGGATCAGGAAATGCGGAATTTGTGAACTCATTCTTAAATCGTTCTGGAATTCACGATCATTCGTATTACAGAACAGCGATTACAGAATCACGGTGTAAATTCAGAGAGACAGAAGCTTTATAAGAAGAACCGAATGCCTTTAGAACAACCAAGGAACATTAACTAGTCAAAAAACTTACGAGCAGTATGTTTTACATTTTGTATTATTTTTTTTATCGATGAATGCGTACTTTTTTCCAAATTCCTCTTTCATTAAAAAACAGCCTGACATATTCAGGGTATCCTGGCAATTAGTTTTCCGAATGTTTCTAATTTGATATTTTTGCATGCTTCTTGTAGAAGTTGCTAAAGATGTTCCTTTAGTAAAATTATTGAGATCGTATTTTGAAATTCTAAATTTTCCATTGCGAGTTTCCCTGCCTGACGCAGGCTCGGGTCAGGCCATAAAAGCCATGTGTCCGCTGACCGTTTCGGCGATGCAGGGTTCACGATAAAGTTTTCCCTTCTTCCGCCTTTTTAGCTAGTAGTCGTGCAACAGTCCTCAACCGAGCAACGCCTTGCTCATTCGAATTGCGATCTCCGCGTCTTTACATTTTTACTTTATCGATAAACAGTTTTCTTTTACAGTCGATCGAGTTCGATCCTTATTCTGCTATTAAAGGATCATCAATAAAAATGCATTCCGAACATTATGGACATAAGAAAAGGCTGAAATCGGTTAAAAAATATAATACAACTAGCTAATATCTGATATCATACCGATGGATCATTTCAAAATTTATCGATATATTCGATATCTACAAAAATCTTGGTGCATATATTACCATTGGGTCGAATTTTGAAAAAGTTATTCGTTTTTAAAAGGTGTACGAATATTTTGTATCGAATCCCGCGTCCATGGTCCAGAATATGCATGGATTCCGGTATAATCAATTTCGCCGGGGAAAATCCATCTGTTATCTTTCCACAAACCTCGCCAGGACGATCTATGCCATAGCATTCAATTTAATCGCCCCCTGCCCGCATAGTCTAATCCCGTGTTGTCCGAGCTTTGCCCGCGAGTAAATCGTGCTTCCACTACTCCAGCTCTGTTGTCTAGGGAACCAAGACGCTAAGCATGACGCGATCTACCGGCATCTGCGTTGAACGCGGAGATCTGAATACTCGGTCCTGCGCTGGGGCCGTTGTCCTTTACTAGCAATGATGAATGGAGGGAGTTGTGAGCGGGGAAGGGGCCCCACCCGTGCACAGTACGGTCTAATCTGTGAAGACTAGGATGGGATCAAGTTCAATCTACAGAGTGTGCTGAAAATCCTGGTTTGACCCAACGGAAAGATAATTCTTTATATTAAAATCAGTCGATAATGTAGAATGAGACTTTATTCATGCAAGATTTCGTTTCCCAGAAAATCAATTTTAAAGTCTGTCCCAAACGATATTGCTCGTTTTCTTATATAAGATGATTTCCATGGGTGTGCAGATTGAAGCTTCCCTTTCAACGACGTTCTAAAACTTGATACACAGTTTGCACATAGCGAAAGGGACTTCTGGAACAACCTAATCCTTGACCCCATCTTTAAGGGGCTGCTAGACTGTCGTTTCCAGGATTGCAAGGGTGCGGGTTGCGTTTTCTCATTTCTCGATAATGCAAAGACGGGGGTTTTCAGTAGTGAAAAGCGCTAGATAAAAGATCAATCACCAAAGTCCTATTTTTACGTTTACGAGGCGTAGTTTGCATTGTTCGGAAGCATAATGCTTCGCATTTAGCTATTTTTATAACGCTGCGACAGCTACATGCTGCCGAATAAATGCAAATTACGCCTCGTAAACGTAAAAATAGGACTTCTGAGGTCGATTGCGGCCTACATTGATCTTTCATCTAGCTAGCGCTTTTCACTACTGAAAAACCCCATTGCATGTATTAGCGAGAAATGAGAAAACGCATCCCGTCACTCCCTTATCCCAGGTCGGATAATGCTTGACCGACCACACAGTGTCTATCAGCAGAAATAGAGACATCTCGGGAATAGAATAGGCCGAATAGGCTCCGCGGGTAGACTACATATCTACATCGCAGTGGCAGCGGTCGTGACGTAAGGTTGTCCGGCCTGAAAGCACAACTCCGTCCACCTTTTCGAATGCTCAAGCAGCTCGAGCGTGGCCATTTATTATCCTTTGTCCCACGACCATGCCACCATAGATAAGTTCGCTATTCCCGATCCACTGGCTTCACGAGCTCTCCGATCGACGAGCAAGACGCTACATCGGGACCAGCGCCGACCGATTCGCTCGGTGATCGATGATCGCCACGCCTCGGGATGTCCGTTCATTCTTCGCGAGACTGTCGTGCCGCTGCCCCAAGCGAATCGATAAAATCATCTGAATTTGACTGATCAAACATATGGAATTCCAAGTAACTCTACGTAAAAATGAGATTTGGTCGTCGAGTCAGCAATCGATAGAGCGACCTCGCAATTCTGGTGTATTTGAAGTTGATCCTCGTACAGAGGATTGCGTAACTTTGACAGATACCGAACTCTTTTAATAGGCACTCGGCAACTAGGGCAAACTGTACTTTCGATTTTTCCGAGAGGTAATTGTTAACTGAATCTTATCAACTTTCTTATCCTAACTTTTATCCTGGTCCTATTCTCCGCGGCATACTCTAACGATATCTGGAACTTTCGATGTCGGGAAAATGGGATTGTTAACTCTCATCCGTCCCTCATTTCACATAATAATTCACATTGATAAAATAACAAGGTAAACAGTTACTTATCGATATATTTTCTTTTTCATATTGACGAGTTAACATTTAAATCTTACGTTTTTGCGGTTATATGTTTCGCACTGAAAGAATAAAAGTCACCAAGCTTCGGACAAATTCACCTACAGATAACGTATTTCGGGAAAACTGTGTCAAATTGACACGAGGAACGGATGAGGTTTAAGCAACGTCGAGATCCAGAGATTAGATTTCTTACACCCTGTACTGTTGGAATGCTACCGAGCGCAGCGCATCGCCTAAATCATTCTGGTGTTCACGGCACGGCGGAACAGGCTAACAATTCCCAAGTAAGCCATCCGTCTGAAGTATCTACAAGTCCCGCCCGGCGAACTTGAACCATCGACGAATTAGCTTTCGCTTATTAACCTCGGTCCACGAGCCACTGATTCCGGAGACGGAATTATGGCTGGCTCGCAGACCACCCCTGCGTTCCGTGGCCACAAATTTCGGCGTGTCCTCCGAATCCAGCAACGGCGACGTATTATCGCATCCCGTTGGTCATTACGGTTATTATGCCCCGTTACGGTTATGATGATTGTTATCGTCGTTATAGCCGGGCGTTGCCATTAAGCTTCTTATTACGAGCGTTTAGTAGGCGTAACGTCGTGGTACGAGCGCCCGCTCCTTATTACAGCCGAGTTATTTAACCGGTCTACCACCGCGTTTTCCTTTCCGTTTCCGTCTTCTTTTTTCCCCTCGGCTCTGCGAAAACCCTCAAGGAGCCAGCCGCGTTTTAATTATCCCACGCGCGGATCGTTCGTCGTTATCGATAATAAGATCGGTTTTTCGGACCGACCGGACCGTTTAACGAGAGCACAATCCACGCCATCACCCGCTTATCCGTGTTTGTTTAACGTCGACGCGATGGAATCTGGGTCGGACCTTCTTGTTCTATCCTCCGATACGCTGTCCCGACAATCTCCCACCCAATTGATACCCAACGATTTTATCCGCATTAATGTTCAATCGATGTCCTATTCGTGACCGATACTCGTAACACAGATATCATTTACCATTACACTCGAGCTTTCGACGATTAATCCATTGAACCATGGATGTGAAATTGATATAATACCTCATACAATTCTTAAACGTGTAGTAATTGATTAAATACCAACATATCTAATAAAGTGAACAGTATTGCGAATAATGGTACAGCAATTTAATGGCGACTCTCTCTCTGAATCATCCCTTGACTGCTGAGGGTTAAACCATGTCGCCAATGATGGCCTCAGTGGTTCGCAATCATCATTGAAATTGCCAGACGCACACGCAATCTTTTTTGAACAGTTTTAACCCTCATTTTCTGGTTCCAAATACTGTATTCTGTTTATTTCTTTCTCTAACTGTGTTATAACTTTGTGTATTTGTCTAAAATATCATATTATATGTAAAACACAAGCCAATGACATTTCATTTATGATTGTAACGTCATAAAAAAACAAGTGACGGGAGAGTCTCTCGGGTGATATTTCACCTGGATACCGTAATAATAATAATAAATAAGAAATACAGAGAAGAACTGTACTACCCAGAGGTGAAGCATCACTCGCTGTAGTGAATACGTTAGAAGTCACTGCTGGCCCATCATATTTACCACATATAAAAAAAAAGAAAAATTACAAGAAGTCGATGCTAATTATCTGCAGGAAAAGTTGGGAAAGTTTACGCGGCTTGCGAAATTTATAAGAGAAATGTATGTGACGATCATAAAAATGCTATTTATATACAGTAGCGGACAGAAGTTTGAGACGCTCTAAAAAAGACGATAACTGTTTTAATATTGTACTATACGATTTGAACTTTTTTTGGGAAGCTAGAGCAATTACTTTACTGCAGGATGTGAAATGAAATTTTTTCAAAAATTGCAATTGATCGAAATTGTAGAAAAAATAGTAGAAGTTGCATTTTCAACTTTTTTATGAGGGTCTATATTGGAAATTTAAAGAATACGTTTTGTCGATCTGTGTCAATTATATGCACTGTGAAAGTTCCATCGAAATCGGTTGATTCGGGGAAAAAACGACTGGCATCGAAAGTTGTAAGAATCCTTAGATTTATTGCAGTTAGAGGTCGAAAATCGTGAAAATCTGCAAATTTTACCGTCTTTAAACGTTTGTAGCTCATTGCAACGTATAAAACATATATTTTAAATTTTCAATATAGCTCCATACAGAATTGAGCAAAAATTTTACTTAGATAGAAATTTTTGCTCAACTCTAGGCCCATATAAGAAAGTTGTAAAATTCAACTTTTAGTATTTTTTCTACAATTCCGATCAATTGCAATTTTTGAAAAAATATCTTATCAAATTCTGCAGTAAACTAATTGCTCTAGCTTCCCAAAAAAGTTCAAATCGTATAGTATAGTAATATTAAGTAATATTAATATTAGTAATATTAAAATATAGTAAGTATACTATAGTAATATAGTAAATATAGTAAAGTATAGTAATATTAAAAAAGTTATCGTCTTTTATAGAGCGTATACTTCAATCATTCGTTTGCATCGCTAGAAATGACAAGCTAAAAAAGCCATTCTCGAGGTTTCATAAGATAGAAGACATTTTAGCCTGGTACGAAGCAACGAAACATTAATTAATAACTTAAGATGGAGACATGCTCGTCATAATTTATCGATACTAAAGAGTCAAACACGGTTTAATTGACAAGGATCGACAAAACGTATTTTTTAAATTTTCAATATAGGTCCACATAAAAAGGTTGAAAATGCGATTTTTTATATTTTTCCAACAATTCCGATCAATTGCAATTTTTGAAACAATTTCTTTTCACATCCTGTAGTAAACTAATTGCTCTGGCTTCCCAAAAAGGTTCAAATCGTGTATGTACAATACTAAAATAGTTATCGTCTTTTTTAGAGCGTCTTAAACTTTTATCCGCTACTGTATGTAGTAACTGCAAGATATAATAAAGAAATTCACGAAATTAATTAACTTTTAATAAAACCCATTCTGATATATAAAATGAATTGAAGTGTAGAGCAAAAATGGGTGGAATATCACCCGAGGATCTTTTGTGTAACTATTTCCGAGGAGCGTATGAGGGTTAAACAGATTTGTTGCAGCTATAGCAATGATTTGCCTTTTTTTAAGTATTTAAAACTGTTATGGGGATGATTGAATTTCTTTGATTTTATAGATGTGTGATATGCACACGGCATTATTAGTCTCATGTCTGCCGACTCAAAATTGGAAGTTTGATCGAATATAATGTTGAGTTCCGACGGAAGAATTTTCAGGCGCGTCGCGTATGAACAGAACGAAACGAGATATGACTGTTGAGTCAAGCATCGATCGATAGCCATCATTCTCCGTGATTTACGTAGCTCGACGCGTTCCACATACCTAGCCTCCGCTTGTCTTACCCGAGGAGGACATTCGCGCGAGTCGGAGAGAAATGCCGCGTACACGCTTTGAATGCGAATCCTGAATACTTGCGTAACGCCTCTGAAAACTCGGGCCAGAGGTCGCGTAAAATATTCTCCACGTATGTAGGATAGTAGAAACCTCGTTAAACCATTTAAAAGTGAGCCAGCAAAAGACATTTTAAAACGTACGTTCGTTCGAGTAGCATGATTTCCGTCATCGCTCGATCGTCAACAAGTTTTAAGCATTCAGCTTTAAATTACTTATTTCCTTTAACGACCACGATGTGTATTTACATTATAATACCACTTTCCACTCAAAGTGCCATAAAACCGTAATAGAAAGTCGTATATTAAATTTTATGAGGTCGTTGAAAAGGAGAGGCTTCATTCTTCGAGTTCGCAATGGTTTGCATATTAACGAATAAAATATTTCACAATAAAACGTAACTTCGCTTTGTCGGAGAAACGTGTTCGGAAAATCCGAATTGAAAAAGTGAAAATTAACGGTTCTCCATCGCAATTAGTCGAGAAATTAAAATCTCTATATTTAGTTATTGTCAATTTTCGGTTAAACTTCACCCGTGGAAATCAGAAATCTTTAACTTTTTAAAACATAATCCTGTAGATTCTGACGAGAAAATTCCGAAAATCCAAGTTTCAATCTCAGGACTCCACTGGTTGAAAAGTTATAAGCGTTTTAAAGTTTAGAGACTTTCTGTTAGTGTACATCGCGCCTTGCGTACCGAACATAGCCGCTAGATGGCAGCACAAGGACGCACTACTATCGATAACGTAGATTTCGTTCCTGATAAAACCAGTTAGGTGTTGATCGATTGAGTTCAGTTGAGTTAAACGGACTTTTCCAGGTTGATGGATGCAACAGAATTTCCTGTCGATCCAAATGACAGAGGATCGTTTGATAGCCGTGTATGAAAAATAAATATCTGCAAGACCGATCGTCGTCGCTGTGTAGACAGAGTTAGTTTTAAATGATGTTACCAGCATATCGTTCATCTATTCACTATTGTTCGCTGCGAAATGTAATGCACTCCCGGTGCAATTACCCATACGCCCATCTTGCACGGGCTGTTCGAACCGCTGTGCTGGCTGTTTGAACACGAGATTCCATAATGTTGTAAACATTAGAAGAGCCAAACAATGCTGCGCTGTGCGAACGTGATGTTTAACTGGCTACCAGCATTCACGCAGAAAATCATTATTCACGAACAAATGTTTGGCAATTTTGTTACTTAGCGAGGCAATCAAATTTTGATGAAACGTCGTGCTCGAGACGAAAGAAATCACTGGAAGTGTTTGTCGGCGATGAAAAATTCATTAGACACTGCTCCGAGCTGTCTTTTTGTTTTAAAATGTTCTCTGGTATATTATATTTCTATGTACGAGTGCATTTTTCGCAATTACGCGAGCTCTTTGGGAGCAATGACCTTTTAACATTGATGAGAAAAACAATTTCCTTTATAATTAATTTTTAACGAGGGAACACGTCAAATTGAAATTCTCCAATTTTTATGAAACTTTAATGCGAGTTAATACAAGCTAATAGAATAAGGTAATAAATAATCTAACAGGATTTAACGAACGAAATTGCGGAGTTTCGGGTAATTAATTCACCAGTGTAAACACATTTTAAAATCATTTTTATAGTTTCCTTATTGCTAGTTAAATCTTCTGGCGATATGTTATGACAATTTGTTCCCAGTCGCCAATCAAAATGTTCCAATCGAAGCTTGACCAATCTATTTGTAATTGAAATCTTGTGTGCTTGATGCGCTTTAAACTCTCCGACGCACGACGTCGCGACGGTTGGGATTAAGCGAGCATATTTTCGCAGAGTTAATTGCAATTAAATCCGTAAAAAATGAGAGACAGTCCCTAGCAAACAGCATAACCTTCCAATTATTATTCTTCTGTCCCTGCAGGCACTCTGACTTACATCTCGATTACCCCACCGCGGCGCCGAGACGCTTCGAAGGAGTCGGCTAGCCGTGAATAACGATAAATTGCTAATTACCCCGAGGCAGACTTTCGCTCTGAACTTCGGAGGAACTATAGAAAATTTCCCCTTTCCACGGAAACCGAGAGAAGATAAGTACGCGAAAGGAGGGCTCCGAGGTTCCATCATGTTTTTTAAATCATCAGGAAATTATTATTACGCATTGTTTCGCTTTTGTACCTTTTAAACGAAGAATCTTACGCGACGGTACCTTTCGCCACGAAACAAGAATATTAACTGCGAAAACTTCCATTGAAATATTCTCGAAACTTCCTCTTCGAGAAAATCGAATTTTTAATTTTTTGATTATCAAACTTCACAATTTCCTCGAAAATGTTCGAACTTTCAATTTCCCAATCTCACGAATGCCCATCATGTTAAATTTTCAGCTCTCGACATTGCTGGACTCTCGGGCTTTTGACATTACCGGGCTTCGCTTTTAACAAGACTGAAACAGAATTCAATTTTTCCCTTCCGATCTAATTGTTTTTTCTCCTTTCTAATTTATAAGTGAACTAATTTTAAATGTGCTGTTTTACATTTGTTCTATTCTATGCAGCATTTGCTCTAAAATAACCAACGTTTCTCCGCGATCTTCTCGCAATATCACCGTCGATTTAAGACCGTTTTACGTGGCACATTATTTATTGAACGACTTGATAAACGCGCGAAGGAATACGTCTCGAGGCAAACGAATTTTCCAATTACGACCGAGAGATTCGAGAGTGAAACCGATGGCGTCCGGTCAGATAGTCTGAACTTATTCCCAGGGAATCGAGAACACTCTTTTATCCCTCATTTCAGATCGCACGGTGAATCATTTTCCAGGTGAATTCGCCGAATAATTGTACGCTGCGTGTTAGACGAGATCACTACAAATTGCCGCTGTATTACGTGTAATTTATAATTACAAGTCAGGCAACGATCCACGGCCGGTGTTTTCTCGTTGTCTCGACTTATTTCGAACAAGATCCCCGAGGATCCTGTACAAGAAAGGAAATCGACCGTATATCTTCGTCGTGTTCCTGTTTTCAATGGAAGATCACCGTAACGCTGGCCCCGAGAATCGATCGTTATGTATTTAATCGATGCTTCGTTTGGTTTAGCGGCGTTTAATGCCGATCATGGACTGGATAATTAAGGAAAGATGAGATACAGATCGATAAGCAGGGCGATTCGAGCGCTAACCGTACCTTTTAGTCACGGTTATAGTCGCAACGATGGTAATGTTCTCGATGCTGCCGCGATATCGGCGTTTCTATGGAAGATCCAGGCAATTGCGATGGTATCCTTATGTTCGTAAAAGACCAGGGTCGAACGCATCTATGCCTTCGTTATCGCTCATATTACGTTGTTACTCGACATTTTTCCTCTAATTATTTTACAACTACGGCGAATATAGATTTCGTTCCGAGCAACTCGAATTACGTAGCTTATCAACGCGTAGTGACCGGTGAATTTTAAAGAAGGTACCCCAGGTGGCTCGTCAATGCTTTACCTAATAAAAAATATCAATTTTTGTGTTCGGAATACATTTTTGGAGCGGGAAAGGAGATTTACAATTTTTTAATGAAAGCGTGTATTAAGGGAGTAGAGTATTCAATCATCCATTCAATGGTTCTCATACAATGTCCGGAATTAAAAAATATTTCAAACATGCTGTACAGCACGTTTAATTATTGATTTTGGTATTTATTTCAGTATTTATTTCAGATATTAATAGTACAGGGCGACTTCAATGCATGTAAACCTTTCATTAATATCCTGAACCTTTCATTAATATCTAAATAGAGGGTGGATATAGTGTATTTATTAGGCGAGCATAAAATTGAGAGACGTAATAATATTATTTTCTTTGTAAACCGTTTCAATCGAACGAAGTACCGAAGCATTATTACAAATCTTCCTTGCAATATTGCTAATTACATTCTGTATGCAATATACTTAACACCGAGTTGTTTATCATAGCTTAAGCTGTGCTTTGATTCGTCGGCATCAGTAAATCACTGCGAATAGCTACCTCGTAATGATATTGCGTCAATACTGCACGAGACGATGTCACAAGAATTTTACTAATTCCAGTGACATGTCATTTCAATACCCGTTTGATGTTCTAACATGATCTCGGAAATTGATACATATTGGCACTGTGGATTTGCTATTGAATTGATGCCATCGGTATCTCCCAATAGCCTGTACACTAGAAAATGAATAGTTCTAAGGAAATTAACTGCAAATTTTATGGATTTATGATAGAGATCGGTTGATTGAATTTAAAGTAGTAGGACATATGAACGACATGATTTATCATTTATTAAAAAACTAATTTCACTGGTTCAATTTTGTTCCTCGCTGTGTCATTTCTTCAAACTTGATCACTTTGCTCTACATACAACGAAAATATTCACGCTGGGCAAAGTTATAAGCGCGTCCAATATAATCCGGAGAATAAAAGGAAGCTGCGAAGCTTTAAGAGGTAGTAAAACTTTTCTTTCGCGATAGTGTCATACACGGTTTCGCTGTCAGAAACGGAGGCAAGCTGTCGCGCGACATGATATGTAGCAACCCGATGCATCCATCTTTCAAGAACTTTATTCGAATGTTTCTGCGATACCATGTTAAGAGGATAGTTGGAAAAGAAAAAATATAAAGGGCCGATCGGCGATATTGCAACAATTCTAGCCTACAGCGATTCTACGTTCTGAGAGACCCTTCCTCGCACGAACCCGAATCGCAGACTGTTCTCGAACCTCGAAGACATGCCCTCCGCGTCGAACAATGACAAACAGGGCCCAGTCCCTTACGTGCATTAATGCAGGAACGTGATCGAGGAAATCGACGGGGCAACGAGAAACTCCGTTACAGATAAACATACACACGAGGCTACTCCGAATTTGCATCGTTCTGGAAACAGGTTTAATGTAACACGGTCTTCGGGCCTTAATGGATCGTCCTGAGCTGACGAGTGATTCCATGTAAAACTGAAGTGGAGCGAAATGTTCCGGCATTAAAGGATTCCGTGTGCAGTTCGCGAGGAAATTCGCGAGAGGCGAGTACACGCAGTAAAGTTGAATTTTTCATGGCTCTCGGAGGTGAATATGCTCTTTGAATCGATAGGAATTCGATCAGCACATATCTTACTAAATTTATTTTTGGTCGTGATAATGTGTTTCTGATCATTTGAAAATATCTTGACGTCACCAGCAACGAGTACCCAATCAAAAATATAGATTTCTAATATGAAATTTTATAAACGACCTTCGCAAAGCTTCTCAAAGTCACTACAATGTCAAACAAATACAATCACCATTAGACTGTGGATTTTGTGAATTTATATTAGTTTGGCAAGAAAGTAATTTCGGTATTTTAAGGTGAAATAGAACCCATTTTTCTTATTCAAGCAGTGAACTTTAATACTGGGTGGGGCAATAACTATGACCACTTTAAATATTGCCGTTATTTTAATAATATGACATGTACAGGGTGGGGCAATAACCAAGACCACTTTAAATATTGCCGTTATTTGTAATAATATGAGAAAACATTGTATACAAAACTTACACGGTATTGAGGAGGGCATATTATAACATAAACATTTTCTACGTGCGTGGATGCATAGAGGAGATTTCAAGTTTACCTTGATTTTTTTAAATCGAAAGACCTACTTTCTGTATAGTGAATCGATAGATTATCGAATTCTGAGTAAAAATGTATTGATCTTCGTATGCCCTAATCCTAATGGTTAACGAGATATTATCCAAAGAAGAATGAAAATTATTGCGATGATATCTCGTTAACTATTAGATTTAGGGCATATGAAGGTCAATAAATTTTTACTCAGAATTTTATAATCTATCGATTCGTGACACAGAAAGTATATCTTTCCATTTAAAAAACTCAAGCTGAACTTAAAATCTCCTCTATGCATCCACCCACGCAGAAAATGTTTATGTCATAATATGCTCCTGTCCATACCATGTAAGTTTTCTATACAACATTTTTTCATATTATTACAAGTAACGGCAATATTTAAAGTGGTCATAGTTATTGCCCCACCCTGTATATTTTATATTCCCATTTTGTTCGATGATCTGTGGGTAGGTATTGTTCTCAATAAACATAAACTCGTTGTGCGGAGTAAGTGTCTTTAATCTCTATATCTACAAGACGGTCGTGTGTTTAGTCGCGTGACTAGATGGACTCTCGCGAACTATATCTCAAGACGAGCTGCGGTTGAGTGTTCTCTTCGCCTCATCTTTACTCCGCGTTTGCCCTGGTAAAATTCCTAAACAACCCTGATTGGCTAACTTCCGCGATGGGTCCTTCCAATCAGAGCTAATCGTTTTTCCGCCTCACCGCCTATTCCTTACGCCCTCAGCGTGCTTGTTTCTGGAACGGCGTGGCGATCGAAGAGGATGACTCTGTCGCGGGACTTTTCCTTCGGGCCACCCGCACCGGGCCCACATGGCGATATGCCGATGAGTCCGCCTCGAGTGCCCTTAAGGACTGCGTCTCCTAGGACAGACGACACTCGCGCGTGACTGCACACAGTCACCACAGTACACTCACACACCGCTAGACCACGTATACGTACGCGAGGATTGCAAGGGTCCGGGATTCCACTTCTGATTTCACAATTATGCAAAGACGGGGTTTCTTATTAGTCAAAATCGGTAGATAAAAGATCAATCTAGGGGGCTATTTGCCTCAAAAGTCTTACTTCTACGTTTACGACGCGTAATTCTCATTATTCGGTAGCATATCGACAGCCACGATAGGCGGCAGCACCGTCGCCTCTCCATTGCTACTCGCGGCTCCGCGACATGCTGCAGAATAATGAGAATTACGCGTCGTAAACGTAAAAGTAAGACTTTTGAGGCAAATAGCCCCCTAGATTGATCTTTTATCTACCGATTTTGACTAATAAGAAACCCCGTCTTTGCATTATTAAGATATCAGAAGTGGAATCCCGGACCCTTGCAATCCTCGCGTACGTATACGTGGTCTAGCGGTGTGTGAGTGTACTGTGGTGATTGTGTGCAGTCACGCGCGAGTGTCGTCTGTCTAGGAGACGCAGTCCTTAAGCTAGTCCCCTAATTTACGATGGTCTCTGTTTACTATTGAAGACTTTCAGGAAAACTCTACTAAAACATATGATGGCAAAAGTCTGGCAAATGTCAACTCAAAAATAGTTTCGTCGAACGAGAGTCGTAAATTACGTTGGCCGTTTGCACGAAAGGAAGAGCTCTTATGTTCGTACGTCCGAACTCTACAGATCTTTTCCCATCTTTCTGGTAGCTTCACAAGTCCGCGCTCATAAAATTTCTGGTCCTTATCGGCAAAAAACTGATGCAAGTGCGATTTCAGGTCATCGTCGTTTCATTAAAAAATACCGAAATTACATTCCTGCCACAGGTATTTTTTAAGATATGGGATTTCGTGGAGAAAACGAGCTTTCCGACGCCGGGAGGAAATAATATCGCGGTTAAAGTGAACGTATTCAATAAGAACGTACAATATTTTTCCTCGACGGCATCCCGTATTCGTTTCCGGGCGACGTCGGAACGAACAAGCCGCGTAATTTAAGTCTAATAAAACGCGGTGCGTTCGTCGCGTTACACGAGTACCTCTGTCGACGCCGGAGCTCTGGCACGGTTCTCGCCTGAAAGTTCCATTAAACTCCCGGCCAGTGGAGCCAGCCAGGCAGCCAGCCAGGCAGTCGGGGAGGCCAGGCAGTCAGACAGGGAAGCAGGGAGCCTCACGTTCACCCCGTTAACGTTGATTCGAGCGACGGAGGCAACGGACAAACGACAGCGGAAGCCAATCTAACCGACAGCCAGGCTGTGTCCGTGCGGTTATCGATTCCTTCTCGCGTTCTTATCGATAATTTACCACGACTCTCTGGCCCGGGGACTTATCGATTCCGATCACGAACCCCGCGCCGGCCAGCGCGCTCTGGGAAACCGTTCCGGAAAAAAGATTGCCGAGTGATAAACGAGTCAGCTCCGGTGATAATTAGTTTATGTACGCAACCCTCACGCGCGAACATGACAGTTCTAATTTCAGACGGCCTGGCGATGAGTAACCTATACACCGTATCCAACGACGACGACGAGGAAAGACCGTCAGGGTACGAGGAGCAAGCCGTTAATTACATTTCCATTTAATTAAAAGACTCACCAGAGAGGTGATGAGGTAGCTGTGATAGTCGCTCATCATCCCTATTTGCTGCGCCTGCTTCAACACGTCGTAAATCCTCTCGGTGGAGCAATCCAGTACAATATGCGACTCCGCGGAGTTTTTTATCTGCTTCAGCAACGGCCTGGAACAGAAGGAGAACGGGTCGTGCATTAGTACGTGCGATGCGTACATTCGCCTCCCGGGTATTTCAAGAATATGCGTTCACCTGCCGCGGGGAGACGAGGGATGTTATTTTTGTTATTAAGGGGGAAGACTCGTTTCTCCAGGATTGCAAGGGCGCGGGATATGCGCCTTCTCATTTCCCGGTAATACAAAGATGGGGTTTTTCAGTAGTCAAAAGCGCTAGATAAAAGATCAATCTAGGCCGCCGTCACCCTAAAAAGTCCTATTTTTACGTTTGCGAGTCGTAATTTGCATTATTCGGAAGCATACAACCGCGCGCGTAGCTATTAATGTCACTTGTTTCGATCGATGGCACACGCACTTGCCGAGGAATCGTTTAATTCTTATGAAAATGTCGAAAAATGGATCTCCGACTGGATAACCTCCAAAGATGGCTAATTCTTTCGCCGTAGAATTCGCTTGCTGCCCGGAAGATAGGAAAAAGTCGTCGCTAACGATGGACAATATTTTGATTAATGTACTTTTTCATTTTGTTTCTTAAACGAAGCTTTACTTTTTGTAGAAAAACGGACGGAACTTTCCGTTTAACCTAATATTTTCGTAAAGCTGCGACACTCTGCACGCTGCCGAATAATGCGAATTACGCCTCGTAAACGTAAAAATATGACTTTTGACCTTTTATCTAGCGAAAAACCAATCTTTGCATTACCGAGAAATGAGAAGGCGCATCCCATCATCAACGCCGCTCTTTCCTAGCACAGTGAAAGAGATAGGGGAACAATGTTCTTCGAGAAGCGATAAATATGGATCGTAGCGGTGAAAAGTAACCGAAAAGGAAATCCTCTTTTCTAATAGGAGTCGTAAACATTTATTAGTTTCCGTGGGAAATGTCGGATTTTAGAACGATCTCATCGATTAGAAAAGCTGGAAACTTTACTTCGATTTGCTGCTTCTAAAAGTTTCAGGATTATCAGTCTGGTGGAACACCGTTCGGCACGCGACGTTCGCAATTTCGCTATTTACTTATAGATTGTTCAATTACTTTAAAGTTGTAACTTACAGAGGAATTAAATTGTTTTAATATTCTGCGAAGCAGGCGCGTCGCAGTTAAACATTTTAACAGCGAAGATAAAGTTTTCCGGTCAAAGTATTGATCGAATCCATCACTCCGCCATTAGTTCCACGGACCTTTACGAAGCGTTATTTCTTTTGGCAGTAAAAAGATTTCGCGAAAGCTCCGAATAAATTACAATGAACGATGAAGAGAGATACGTTTGAAATTCCTGTTTACGTTTATATTTGCAAATTTAAGACAGGCTCAAAGGTAAATTTAATTAAACTTCGTACAGATATAATTTTCGAAAGTCCCAGCGGATCTTTTCAACTGCACAACAACAATAAAAAGAATTTTTCATTCTGAAATAATGAAATGAGGAGAAACGCGCGCATATGAACTAGAATGAAATAACGAACATGAACCGGCAAAAACGAGACGCGATGCAATACATGTTTGCAATCGTTGTGCGCGTTGATTTCTCGTCGGTTGAACAATGGTGAAAATAACGTACATGTGTTCCGAAATTGTTTTCGTGTATTTTAAACAATTTACGACTAGTTACGAGTGGTTTCATGCCGCATTTCGTAATGTACCAATACTATTGTGTGCACCACAATGCAAACTCTATGGGGAGTTTTAAAACAGTTCGAGTGACATCAACCGACCAATAACTCGATATAAATCGCAGGGTTAACGCAATGAAACAGGACACAACCAGAAACAACCTTAATGCAGTTTGCGCTTCGTAAACAATTTAACCGACACTGTTCAACCGGCAGGTAAACCGACAACTAGGTTTAACTATTCACGAAGCAGCGCATCAATAATTTTCAACATTGTCCACGTGCTCAACCCGGATCCCGCGGATCTGGGACGAATCCACCGCGATCAGAATCCGATTATTCGGTACCTATGCGACGCGACGGTGCACGTGTAAGCGGTTGCGTGAAACCAGACACGCGTGATACGCTTTAAAAGTTGCAGAGTTCCGGCGGAACTGTACGAAATGGAAGGACGAATCGGGCAGGGAATAATTCAAAATTGTCTGAATCCCCTATGACCTTTTCAGGCGATCGAGACGCACAGCGGGGTCGCAGCCCCGAAAACCTGGCAGAAATTGAAAATATATAAAATTTCGATAAAAAAAAATTTTCGACAAAAAAGGAAGATCGTTATGATTTTTCAAACACTGAACTGCATTTTTGGTTTCATGATATTATAGCTGACGTTAAGACGAATTCAACGACCTACGATATTATGACCTCGAGTCCAAAAATAACGCTGAAATAGTTTATTCCGACTTTTCTATGCGGCAGATGAATTACTATTGAGAATGTATTTTGAAATTCTAAATATTCCATTGCGAGTTTCCCTGCCTGACGCAGGCTCGGGTCAGGGCCATAAAAGCCATGTGTCCGTTGACCGTTTTCCTTTCTTCCGCTTTTTTAGCTAGTAGTCGTGCAACAGTCCTCAACCGAGCAACGTCTTGCTCATTCGAATTGCGATGTCCGTGTCTTTATACTTTTACTTTAACGATAAACAGTTTTCTTTTGCAGTAGATTGAGTTCGATCCTTATTCTGCTATTAAGGATTCTCAATAATTACTATGGTTCAGAGGCGACATTGAGCGGTTGGTTCGGAGATCGATTCCTCGGAAGTCATAATCGGGGCCTGTTCCGAGACGTTGAACAGATGCAACGTCTGATTACGGATCAAACCGAGCGCTGACCTTCCATTTTAGCGAGCTCACAGCCAGTAGGACGAGTAACTTCCGATTCCGGAGATATTCCAGCAGCGAGTGTACTTCTCTGATCAAAATTTCATATCGCAAGCCCAGGCGGCTCGAGGTCTAGCGAAGCCGTCTTTCGCTCGGTCTCGCTTCCTCTCATCCAACATGCACGATAATGCGAATCTCCTTATGCGCTTCGCGGAGGTTGGACTGCCCCTCATTGCGGGAATTTTTCATGCGGCCTGTATAATTTACCGGAAAGTCGCTTCTATCCGCGTCGTTCCGGCCTTCTTAGGGCGCTGGCTTTCGTCGAATTTGCCGTCGAACAATGAAACGAGCACGTGCCATCGCCAGAAACAGCGAGAAGCAACATACCAAAGAGTCCAGGCGAGAAACACTCCCCACCTTTGGTTTTATAACGCCGAAACTGTCTGTCGCGAAATTCTTCGTGATTGGCTGGATTTAGAAGGGTGTATCGCGTCCGACCGAACCGGTAAGCTAGATTTATTGTTGCAGAATCTCGCCACCGCGAGCTCCAGCTGACTGAACAAGAGCCGCTCTTTAGTCGAATTTGAGAGCTATTAATTCGGTCATTAGGAAGTTTGAATGGAGACGATAAATCTGGCCAGCGGCCGCTTTTCTTCGAAGACGCTCGTTGTCGGAGAGCTTCTGTAATAGATCATTTATTGCGAGCTGTTTCTGATTTAACTTCCATTTTTATCGCGCGGCTAATGCGAACAACAGGTTCATCATTTGTAGCTATCTGTTTTATGGTACTGTTAAACTCCGATAAAATCATTTTGAGTCTTACGAACCATCCAAACTTGGACCTAACACAAGTAGCTAATTATTTGAAATAGTTACTATCCGAGGGTCTTCTCGTTTTCCAAATCTGCACCAGTTATTTCGAAAGGGTCAACGACAGTAGCTTAATCGTTAAACTGAAAGCTGGAGCACGGTCAGTGTTATAGATACAAACTTTATTTTTCACCCGTCAAAACAGTTCGTTTATTCGTAAAGTACCTTATTATGTCGAGTAGGGAAAGACCCTGAAATATTCGCTTTGCCGCTATTTATACAGTTCTTCCTGCTCTTGTCAACTACTTGAGATGCGTGGAAAAAAGGCTAGAGCAGTTGCTTCGTATTATTTACTTTAACCGCCGTCCCAGGTATATAAATTCCTGAGCTCGTCCTTGCATGCCATCAACATGCGTAATGACTTTCGCTAGACGGTTAATTTCTATTAAATTTACAAGCACACTTTTTTCTCGATTTCCGAACCTCGCGACCCATTGTAGCCTGGCGGCCCCGGATTTACTTTTCGGTTTTTCCGTGCTCGCTAATAAACCTTCATGTGAGAAAAACCCTGAAATCGAGGTTTTTTGCGGCCTAAGGTAGACACATTGTATCTACCTTTACACGCTATTGGCTTGAATGCAACAAACGCTTTCGCGCAGTCGCCAGTGTCAAAGAGATTCAGATGCTTGAACTTTGAACTGTGCACAATTTCATAACAAATCGAGTAACAATAGCCATCATCCACTGGTCTTTTACAATTTTACATATCATACTTCGTGTTTACCTCGCATACATGTGTCTAAACGCAAAATATAACATAAATGCCATTCTATCCGTAACAGTCAGCGAGGCTAGTGGATAACAGCACACTCTGTATATCATTACAGGGTCCGAGTGAATTGTGCTTTAATTGCCAGGGGGATCAACGCGAGCACGAAAGTCAAGGTGCAATATCCTAGGGAGGATCCCCGAGACATAGCTTTTCCTGTGATACGGAACGTCTCGGTGGTATTGTCCGGAAGCGATTCGGCAATTACAGGAATTCCGTGGCTCAGCAACCAGGGAGTATTGTCAGCAAGTCTCTTATTTCACGATCCTGCCAATAGCACTGAGAGAACAAAGGATAGACAAACGTCGTTCGATATCGATGCATATAATATGTCTGTGACCTTGAATCACCTTAATTATAGTTCGAGTATGATGCTGCAAGCACAGAGGTTGTGTTTCAGTAAGTCAATGATATAATCATTGTATTTTGGAAGGTTTTGCAATGTTTGAACACTGTGGAAAATACAAGTTGGTATTTAGATTTATTTTTTCGTATTTGACCTTCAATAACCTTGTGTATGTATAAGTCAATGATAAAATCATTGTATTTTGGAAGATTTGTGACATTTGAACGCAGTGGAAAATAGAAGCGGGTATTTAGACTGATTTTCTCGTATGTGACCTTCAATAACCTTGTGTATGTATAAGTCAATGATAAAATCATTGTATTTTGAAAGATTTGTGATGATGAACGCAGTGGAAAACAAGAGCCGGGCAAGGAAGGAATTTGGCCTTGACGAATCGATGATTTGTGTGGTACACCACACACCGCTAGACGCATGTACGTACACGAAAATTGCAAGGTCCGGTATTAACAAAATAGCGTCTCGCTTATGCATATTGAGGACCTCTCCATAGTCGCAATCGCTAGATAAAAGATGAATCCAGCGCGCTTACTATCCCAGAAAGCCTAATTTTGCGTTTATTAGGTGATATTCGCATTATTCGACAGAATCTAGCGGAGCCGCGAGAAGAAATGCTGGAACAAATGAAAATGCAGCAGTGTCGCGCCAGCATTTCTTCTCGCGGCTCCGCTAAATTCTGTCGAATAATGCGAATATCTCCTAAAAAACGCAAAATTAGGCTTTCTGGGATCGGAAGCGCGCTGGATTCATCTTTTATCTAGCGATTGCGACTATGGAGAGGTCCCCAATATGCATAAGCGAGACGCTATTTTGTTAATACTGGACCTTGCAATTTTTGTGTACGTACATGCGTCTAGCGGTGTGTGGTGTACCACACAACTCACCTAGTCTACTCCCTTAAATACGAAAGAACGTTGGTGTACAATATGAAACTCCTCGTATGTGAACACTCTCCTCGTCCAATTAGTTCGCACAATAGAGGTTCTACTATAACAGTAAACACATCGGTATACGTTCATATAAATTTTTCCCTCTAGAATGCCTATTCGTTCCCCAGTGGCGGCGGTATTCTCTTTGAGCCCCGTGCAACGATCAGGCCGTTACGACACCGCAGCGTGGCGTTGCTTTAAAAATGCATGTCCACTTTGTAACGCGGCTCCCGTTTAAGCTTGACTTGGGCGCACATACACGCGTGGAAGTCCGACGGTTGGGTCGCGTCGCTGCTTCTTTATTCAAAAGCGGTTTCGCGTGACTTCCGTCCCGACGAATCCTCGACCGTGCGGGTTCGTCGGCGCCAAAACCGTTGCGTTAACCTCCCGAGACGTTTGAACAGCCTCGATTTTACTGCAGATCGAACGATCTCACCGGGTCGCCGAATAGCCGGCCAGACTAAACAATGTATCACGGTTCATCTCGCTTTACGGGTACTCGTAAACCAGCGTTTCCGGTGAGAAAGAGAGAGAGAGAAATAGAGAGAGAGAGACGGAAGTGTTCGAGGAATCGTTCAAGCCCGCGGAACTTTTACGGGCTGCTCGGACAGAGACTCTTAATCGAAGTTCGCGGGCCCTGACAGCCCGGGTTTATTTCGAGCGAAACCCGGGAACAAGGGGCATAAAGTTTGCATTGGGAATGATAAGGAATCGATAAGACGCCGGGAGGAGATCGAACGAGTTCCACGATCGCCCCCGTTCGCGATTTCTCTTCTCTTTTCGTCCTTCTTCTGATCCCAGCTCCTCAACCTTAACTTAATACCATCATCGAAGCTCTATTCTCAAAAGGCTCGAACGGTCCAGCGTAAGCCGAGCAACGTCTCTTATTTCTTTTCCTTCGACTCTCTCTTCTCTCTTCCCCGTCAACTCCTTCCCTCTACCCGTGCCACTTTACTTGGCTCGTCACCGCTTCTAGATGGCTTTCAAGATACCTCCCGAGATAGTAGTCCTCTCCTGGGAGGATAGGCTGCTGCGACCGAAAGATACTGCCGCGGAATCGCTGGCGACAAGCCCAGTCCCACGGAATTTTTTAATCCGGTGGGATGGGCAGAGAGAAAGGGAAAAAGAAAGCAAGGGATGCAGGTCGGATGAGGGATCGAACTCTGCGACTGGCGCGGCACGGCGCGATGGAAGTTCTACGCGCGATCAACGAAGAAAGAACAGATAAAAGATGGATTGTTCCGCGGGCTACGGCCACGGCGGTAATCAACGCGTTCGTTACACACGCCAGTGTAATCAGATCCCCCGGTTGGATATTGAGATTGATGACTGGTTTAATTATTGCACGGCCAACTGCACCGAATCAATCTGCTCGTTGTCATTTAAGCCGGGTTCGTTATTTAATTTCGTGCGGAGACTTGATTTAATTTTAAGGTATTAGCTCGGCGAGAAAATACTATGTGATACCTGGAAAATGTTCAGGGATTTTGTTTATAATCATTTATGTCACACATGTTTCATTACTATCAAATGTAATTCACACGTCGGTGAAATCAATCGTTTCATAATTGTTTCATAGAGTGTACAAACGTCGGTAACGAACTTGTTAATATATTCGCGGAAAATGTAAATAAAAGAAAGAGCTTCTCTTGGCTCTCGGCGAAGTTCCTGAAAAAGAGCTGGCGACGAGAAGAGAATTATAAAGTGAAATGCTTTAATATCGAATCGTAAAGATCGGGGATCTTTAATAAATGAGAATAATCATTGTCAGAATTGCGAAATTTATCGTTGCAGTAAGAAAGTAAGCGCCACATAAATTGATATTAAAGAAAGTCTGCGGGGCGAAGTATTAACGGCACCCGGATAGCGAGCGTCGATACCGGGTACTTTTATGGTTGTGGAATGCGATCGTTCAGATTCAAGAATTATACTGAAATATTCAGCTTCGAATGTGTAAACGTCTACAGTTAGAAATACGATTGTGAAATTGAAGAATGTGATCCTTTGGAATTGCAACTACGAGCTCTGGCTTACACGGGACAATGATGTTCAGTAGTATAATAGTAGCATAGAAACTCCAGATACTAGGATGACCACTGAATCACTAAGGATCTCTCAATCTTCAGAGTAAATACTAATTTACATCTCGAGTCGTGACGAGCGATGCTAATGGTCCCTTAATCCGCAGAGTTAACAGTAATCAAGTCTAGAATCCCAAGATGAAATACGTGCAGCAAAACAACTTTGGTTCGTTCTGAACGGCGAATATTATTTTTCGAACATTACAGGTTTTATAAAACTTTAGGAATCAGCAGTAATCATTTTTATATTTCCAAGAGCTCATAATATCCTATTATACATCATTGGACAGCGGATCTTTATGCAAAATAAAAACTTTCTTCCTGGATTGCAACAAACTGGAGTAAAATAGAAATTTATTTTCTTCCTTCATGTGTTTAATAGGTTGAATATAATACACCAGCATATCATTCTCATGTTTGACATGAATACATATAATCTACCGTCTATACCATGTATGTATATGTATATTGTGTACCAGAATTATTATTCATGTTATTTTGAATACTGCTATTCAAACATATAGTAACATACAGAGTGGTTTCAACAAATTGTAAATAATAAAATACTAAGCATTCGTAAATTTTGATAATATATATTAGTTTAATTAATTATATAAATATTAATTAATACAACTACCACTGATAATTATGATTTATTCTGAATAGTTAATAAGCAACTAATTAGAATAATTATAATAATTGAGAAGTTATATTCTGTCAATAGACAATATTATTGTTTCATGTTAACTGAAATCTGTGTAAACTAGTGGTAGCTAACATCTCACGCAAACTAAATTCTTGAAAACCTAAAATGCGCAAACTTGATAAAAATAACAACAAATCATTTGGAGATTGCAAATGAATGGAAATAACTCGTTGAAGATTGTCAAGAACGCCGTAACGAGTGTCTGAATAATTAAAGTCAACATTGATAAGTTCTTGTGTGCCAGCGTTCACCGCGCTAATGGGTTTTAAATGTTTCAAAATCAGTAATGCGATCCCGTTGCGACCGAACATGAATTTTTGAATCTCGTCTGCCAATAGCAATGATCCCCGCGAAGGTTCGCATAAATGTTCGCGTCGCTAGACGGCGTTCGGTACTATACATACATATACTCGAACGGTGGAAACTCGGTCAGACAACTTGTCCGGCAATTTGAAATTCATTTTGTTCCGCCGGTAAACTTCCGTGGTTTCGAGGAAAAGTTATTTTCACCGTTGAATCGCGCGCTCGAAAATTTCTCTCACTTAAAAACAATCGTCAAAATGTGTAAATTCCCGTTCCGGCTGTATTCTGTATAAGAGAAGTCTTTACGAGCGCGGACTGTCTCAATCAATTCTACTTGTTCGAGTGTCGGAATACGAATCCGTTGATGTAATGCGAAATTCCGCGGGGGTGTCGCGTTTGCCAGAAAATAGACAGTTTTACGTAATGGCGAACGTCCAAGCCAGAACAACATTTAATCGCACTCTACTCCCGCTTATCCGAGATACTTAAGGGTCCTTTCCGCATCCGAATCTTTCCAACAATGGTGGAACGTGGCCATAGCTGTTCCCCTTGTCATTATAGTAAAAATGCAAGTTTTATACAAAAGATCCATTAGTCCTCACTAATGTATTCACGTGCTCATATTCCCATAAACACTTCATTACAATCGTAATTATCAGTCAATTTTACAAGATGTTCAATCAAAGGTTTGAATGATTCAAATATTTCATGTGCAATAAATCATATTTATGCTATTATAAAATAACGAGAATAGCATAAATATATTCTTTGTTTAGAATCTCCTATATTTCTATCCAATAAATAAGTTCGTATATTTTTGTTAAAACAAGATTCATATAAAGAATTGGATTAGGTTACTATTTTTATGGTAAATATTTTTTAAATTTAATAATGAGTTGTCCTTTATTACATCTTCGTAACAGATCATGATTGAAAAGTCGCCCAATTAAAAGGATAATAATTTATATACTCTAACTCTATTTATGAAAATGATCACTATCGTAATTTTCAGTCAATTTTACAAGATGTTCAATCAAAGGTTTGCACGATTCAAATATTTCATGTGCAATAAATCATATTTATGCTATTATAAAATAACGAGAATAGCATAAATATATTCTTCGTTTAGAATCTCCTATATTTCTAACCAATAAATAAGTTCGTATATTTTTGTTAAAACAAGATTCATATAAAGAATTGTATTAGGTTACTATTTTTATGGTAAACATTTTTTAAATTTAATAATGAGTTGTCCTTTATTACGTCTTCGTAACAGATCGTGATTGAAAAGTCGCCCAATTAAAAGGATAATGATTTATATACTCTATTCGTGAAAATGATCACTATGAAAATGTCATGTCAATACAGTTTACAGCCTGAAAGTCGTCGCCCTGTGACTAATAAAATCATAGAACAGATGATCCCCGTTAAATCGAAGCGTTTAATCTGAAGCGGATGAGTGTTCAAACGATTTCATAACTCCGTTTCGATTTGCGGGAAGTAGCGGGTCTTTTCGACGAAAGGAAGGATCCGCATAAAATAACCAGCCTTAATTATCGGGGATAGAACCTAGCGGAGGAGCAGTTTTATATTTAGTACAGTTCTCATCGAGACTCGAGCACTCCTCGAAAAAAAGCTGGAGGAACTTTCAAGTAGGTAGAAACACCAGGTAAACTGTCTCATACACTTCGGTAACCAATTCGTAAACTACCCTTCGCGAAAGTTATGCAAATGATTTTCACAAGTTCTCATCTCTGGCAGAGATAGTAACTTAATACTAGACTGAGGTTTTTCACGCAAAATAAATATTATCAACGACTACTAGCGGCGCTGAGTTCACACCAACATGGCGACGCCCATACAAACACGCATAACTTTTGAACCACTGGATTCCTAACATTAAAATTTGGATTTTATAAGGATTATATAACAGGAATATGTAAAATAACGCAGGATTATATAAAAAAAAGTTAAACAAATTTTGGGCCCTTAAAGTGAAGTCTAAAAATTAAAAACATTCTACTTCAGTTCAAGAGTAAAATTTCTGCTACAAAACGAAACAGTAATTCACGTAGTTCTTAACTTTTGGTTGGCACTGCATTTCTTTGAGATTGTTTGTTGGCCAACATTGACTAATACCACCACTTACGGCGGAGACAAAGTAAATTTGTTGCTGTTTACGCGGTATTCGTGAAATGATTGGTTATCGATTTGCATCGACCGGAAACGACGAGAAAATTATCACGGGCATTAATCAAACTGATCAATGATGCTACGATATCGAAGTCCATTACACTGTTTCCACACGAGACTTGGACACTGCCTTTTAATGAATTATTCGAGCCGACGAGCCGCGCCCGCGCCGATTGGCTTATATTCTCGGGATTGTAACTTTTGTGGGGGTTCGTTTCGTCCGACACGAATTAATATCGGAGAAACATTGAAGCGAATCTGCGCAAAAACAAAACGGTATTGCAATTATCGCGAATATTGGAATTCGAGGAACTTAATGAACTCTCTTTGAACGGGGAGTGATTGATACTGGGCTTTAAACAAAGAAATTGTTTGAAAATAATTAAACCTGTTTGGAAGTAAATATTTCTGTCGTGAATTGATCATTTACACCGAACTGGTAAATAGGTTTCTTTGTTTATTATTAGTCGCATAGACGTTGTAGAGTTTTCATTGCGACGTAAAACATGATGTATAAATTGTTTTTCCGAATTGTTTAAAAAATACGTTAATAAAAATGTAAAAAAACCGTATTGTAATCGAGTAAACAACTAGTGTAGGTAAGCCTCGTACGGATCGTAAGACAGTGGACGTGTTAACGAGCCACATTAACATTTGCGCGCGTTTAGAAACATTGCAAACACCCTTTCCATTGTTCCGCGTACTCGGCACGGCACCGCAGCTCCACTCTATCTCGTTTTCCTCAGTTTCTGCTTTGCTTCACCTTTCAACGAGTCGTTCATTCAATGAACGTCGTTGGGCACACAGTTCCAGCCAAAAACGAGAAACCGTGGGAACAACGGATAAGAGGAATCGGTAGAGAAAGAGAGAGAGAGCGAGCGAGAGAAAAAGAGAGACGAAGAGAGTATCCAGTACCAGCGTTTGCCACCCTTCGGTCTCTCCCGAGGGAGAATCACTGCGTCAGTTACAGAGTCGCGTACGCTCCGCCTTTCTTTCCGCAAATCCCCAGGCTGCTCTGCGACGGTAAATCGACGGAATTTTTCTAAGGTCGTACATACGGAAGAATTGTGTATGCATTCTTCAAGAGGCACTTTGCGGAA
The DNA here is from genome assembly GCA_028455805.1 of Lasioglossum figueresi. NCBI lineage: Eukaryota > Metazoa > Arthropoda > Insecta > Hymenoptera > Halictidae > Lasioglossum > Lasioglossum figueresi. The sequence goes on along the minus strand of CM052202.1, from coordinate 7,750,259 downwards.
AGGAGATGCACGCACTCGCGTGCACCGTCGACGACACCCTCGGAAATAAATTTTGGCAAGCCTAACTCTTCTGGTCATAACACAAAGTTGAATAGTATTTAAACATCTACAAACTTCTACATATAAAATGTCGGAAAAATTTATTTCTGATAAAAAATTTAAATCATTTTGATTTTTTAACCCTTTTCACTCGGTGGTCCCCTCGGAGAAAGAGAGGTACCACTAAAAATTGCTGTACCATTATTCAAAATATTGTTTACACTATTAAATATATCGGTATTTAATGAATTACTAAACATTTAGGTATTGTACGAGGTATTGTACCAATTTCATATCCATCAAATTTCAAAAATCATAGGGAATGGAAATATTCTAGATCGGAAGAAATGTTTAATTTTCCAGTTAAAGTAGCTCCGAGTGCATAAGGGTTAAATAAGTCGGTATCTAATCAATTACTAAACATCTGGGCATTGTACAAGATGTTATAGCAATTTCATATCCATCAAATTTCAAAAATCATAGGGAAATATCCTAGATCGGAAGAAATGTTTAATTTTCCAATTAAAATAGCTCCGAGTGCAAAGGGTTAAATAAGTCGGTATCTAATCAATTACTAAACATCTGGGCATTGTACGAGACGTTATACCAATTTCATATCCATCAAATTTCAAAAATCATAGGGAAATATTCTAGATCGGAAGAAATGTTTAATTTTCCAGTTAAAATAGCTTCGAGTGCAAAGGTTTAGCCCCTTCCCCTACAATATCGTGTCTGACACGTGACGAACATTCTGAACAGAGTATAAATAAATATATGTATGCTACTAATTTCCTTTAAACCGAAATAAAATTCTACTTTGGTATTGTTAATGTACAGCTATTAGAGACTATATAAGCATACAATGGATATAAAGTTTCTCCTTTTTTAGAATATTATACGAACTTCAAAAAAGTTCTAATCACTGAAACCGTAAAATAAATCGTGAGACAGGGGGTGAAATATTAAAATGTATTTTTGATTTCATCCATCCGCGGAACCCATTCAATATCTACGCGGTAATTTCGATCATCCTTCGAGAGAACGGGTAACACCCGATTAGAAAATCGTTCCTAAAACACCGGAACGTGATCACGTGCAAAATTTAGAGCTTCCAGTTACGGAGCGGTGAAGTTTCTCGTCCTCGGGTGCCGCGATTATCCTGTGCCGTAATAATATGTACATAAATCCGGCACAAGGTGTTGCGACCTCGCGAGGGATGCGAACGCGCGAAAATTAAGACGACACGAAGGACACAACCTAGAAGATGAGCGTGGATAAGGAGGACAGAAACACACGCCATGAGGAAGCACCGAGAGAAGGAGACGAATGTCGCACGCGAGAAGTAATAAAAGAAGCTGTGCTCCGGAACGATCTCGAAAGTTTCTTCTTCGCAGAAATTCGCACAGACGCGAGAGAACAAATTTTCTCGAGTAGCCTATAATTTCAAAGACAAAGATAAATAACAAGTAAAGATGAATATCCCTTTTCCGACGCCGTGGACACCTGTAGGGGAATTTTATTTGCTCGAATCATGAAGTTTTGATGCTCGAGGCGATGGAAATTAAATGGGAGACGTGTAATTGTCGTAATTATGGTACGATTATCGCGTATCGTACGAATCATGTGTGAAATACACGTCCCATAAAAAAATTAAACTAATCCAAGTTTAATTCTAAATTATTGAAGAATGAATCATGTTGGTTGGCATAATAAACTATCCACAATGTCAATGCGGCTATGAAACTCAAGATATTGACCATGTCATACGACAACGTCTCTTTGAAGAACAGAGATCAAAATTAATCAAGCAATTACAGAAACTACATCTTTTTCTTCGTAGGTAAACTGACCTACTCGTTTCTGAATGACTGAGTTAAAGATTTAAGAAAACAGTGCATATTTAAACTGCTTGTGTAGTAGCCTACAATTGTTTATAATTTGTATTGTATTATATAAAGTAAAGTATATCATAATGTATTGAAACGTACAGTACTGCAAAATCATCGATTCCTTGAGATTCAAATTGCATTAAATAAAAAGAAATGTCATGTATGGTTTTCCATATAAAACTTTGGAAGTCCTCCAGACTTAAAAAAAAATCGGTTTTTTACCGAAGCTAAAGTGTGTAGTTGCTTGAACAGTTTGCGAAAGGTCTCGAGCAAGAAAAAATGTTGGAAGAGGTCCGAAAAATCGCGAGGGCGATTTGAAAGTCAAAATCGCGTAATGCGATTCAAGGCGCACGGCGTGAATTAAGCTAGAAGTTCGAACGCAAGGGAACTGTTTTCCTAAGATCCGCGGGTCGCGTCTGAAATTACAATACCTCGCGGCGCGAGTAGTCCTCCGCGACTCACGAAAGCGGATTATCATTCGTAATCGCGCAAGAAAAATATGAACGGCCCCGTCCGGGCCGGAGGCACGAGTCATTGGCGTGAAAGTAATGTTATTATTCGGCACTCGTTATCTCGAAATTCCTGGCACGGAGTTAAAACGGACGGGGGGCTTACGATATTTCCAGAGGGCAAGAGTGTAACGTAACTCTTGCCGCTCTGCTGCTGGCCCTTGCGAGTCCTACCACGCTAACCGGATTCTTCCATCTATTTGTGCTCATCTCGGCCACGTGACCGAACTGATGGAACGAGTCGCTGTCGTTTTTAGCTTTCTAAGAAATTTTAATCGAACGGCCGGCTTCTCTTTAATGCTGGATTTACGGGCCACTAAGCCTGGCTACTTTACAAATAAAAATGTTTAGCTATCTTTATCATATTGCACGATTCGAAGAAGAATTACTTTTACCCGTGGTTTTATGTGCTGTGGTTGCCGGCTTTTAAAAATGAGTAAATAGCAAGTGAAGTTATTGGAATCAACAGCAATTATGTCTGCTTTTAGAGGTAGCAGGAGCTTATGTTTGCTTAAGTTTTTAATAAGCATGACTCGTCGAGAGTCGTGGAAATTCATAACCCACGTGTGCACATAAATTCACTATTAATCGCTATCGAAATGGCCAAAAAATAAAATTATTTCGAAATATTGTTATGCCTGAAACGAAAGTCAATATAAAGTTAACCAAAACGGTTTCCCAGTTTTTAAGCTTTACACGCGTTCCAATTCGGTTTCAATTTGGAACTGTGGACCCGCGGACTCAATCAACGAGCATCATTGAATTTTACAGCGACGACCCCGAATCGAGAGAACAGTCGGGAAGAGAATTGTTTTCATTTCGTTGGCGCTACAAAACTGATAATTGTCCCGGCGGCTGGGCGGCCCGGTTAAAATATGCGAACGAAGAAAAGTCGGGAACAATATATTCGCCATAAACCGTGGTACGTGACCGAGTCGCGCGCATATATTTCGCGGGCAACGTGGATTTCGTATTCAAAGGCCTTATCCCCTAAAAAATAACCGCACGCATTCACACGGTGTATTTATACGATGCACTTTGTCACCGGCTCGGCGACCCAGTAGTTATGCCATAGTTAAGCGGAGGCACGTGCACGCGCATAAAGACGACGCGAGGGCCTGGCCTTCCCGTTTATCACACGAGGCGAGGGACAGAAGGAACTCTGACAAATATCAAATGCTGCATTACTGTGGAACACTAACACCGCTGGAATCAATTGTAAGGAAATTATTGCGGCCAACTACCGCAAGTCTAACTTCCCCGGAATTTATGGTCACCGCGGCGACTTACTTCCAGCATCTGTACACGCGAGCCATGGACGTCGAAAGAGCACCGAAGCTAGTAAAGTGTTTCTGAATCCATTAGAATAATTATTATTCTGTTCCGTCGATGATTCGTATTCGATCATTAGAGGCTAGAAGTCTCAACTTTAAACACTTCGGTCGTAAACAATCGATTGACTGCTTTGTACCGCTTTAATCGTTGATATCGAGACTCTCTGATAATTTCGTTGAAAAAGTAGTACAGTAAAGTCTTGATCCATCATTTCTTTTTTGTGACCTCACCGACTACGTCGAACGTATAAAATTATATCGTGTTTAGTGCTCTCTGTAAGGAGTTGACACGGAATTGATACTTGACAGGACGTGATGTTTCCTCGATTGCTCGCAGAGGACTGTCGTTTTTATTTTAACAAAATCATAACGTAGTAAAACATTCATTTAACAAAACATTCACGTGACACGCAAATCAATAAAAACATATATAACACTTAAACATATATGCACATTCACACTCAGTCATGTAAATCAATAAAAACATATATAACGCTTAAACATATATGCACACTGTCACTCAGTCATATGACATGCACACTTATATCATTCTTACACCTCTTAATCAGAAAATGCCACAAATCAATTACGTATTACTTATTTTCATTTTTACTCAAATTTTTCATAACGAAATGTTGAACACCGATAAAGTTGGCTACCTACTCTTCTACAGACACAATAAATGACGCACTACGCGCCGCTAATTAATCCGACAAAAAGCCTTCTATCGTTGACAGAGAGAATTGATGAAATTTCATGGGAAACCCTGTTTCGAAGCGAGAAAAGTAATTTGTTCCGTACCTTATTCTGCTTCGACCTTATCAAGTAAGTTGAAACGATACTCGTTCCGATGTTCCACCGCAACGGTTATCATTGTAGAAATATCGATAATAATTACAGGAGGAAAAAGAGAACAGTTCGTTCGGGGAAATTGAGCATCGTACTCTCATTCGTTCTCATAACACAACTCGATATTCCTCTTCCTCCTATCGCTGTCCGTGATTTATGCTCGCGCTAAGGATGAGTTGTTCTCGCACCTCGTTCCGCAGGTTTCATTTTGAACATTTTCTTAGAAATAATTTGCGAAGCTGCCAGTTCCGAATTCGCGAAGTTAGACTTCTGCGTACTCGGGAACTTGGGAAACTTGTTATTGACATTTCCAGAATTCTTACTGTCCATTATAATACTGTTGAAAGTGAAATTCCTCCGTCTAGAATCTTTCCTTTAATGAAAATTGCGCGAATTAAGATTGACTGAAGCACGATGTAATTTTCTGTAAAATAGCTCCAAGTGACGGTGAGAATAACCGTCGAGAATGATCTGCAGCGGGACAAGACATTTCATTTTGACATTCGCAGAATTAACTCACCGTTATCTTATGTATTTATTGCCATTTATAAGTACAACAACGTGTTGACATTTATAGGGAATATTTACGTCACATATAATTTAATTTGTCTCCATAAATCAGGGTAGTCAAACCAGTGGCATCGAAGTTTGATTACAAGAAACAGTAGATATCCACTCAGCAGAGTGCGTCTCAAAAATACATTGCGTCCGAAGACCACTCTCATCAAATTGCAAGGGAAAGCACGAACAGATTATTTTCCGATTGAATTATTCCACGGAGAGAGCCATGATAAACCCGGAGCACTATTAACGAACGGTATAAGAAACCGATCCGTTTTCTGTCTCATTTCGACGTTATCCTAAGTCTCGGTGGCTGGCCACCGGCATTATTCTTGCCGCACACATGCCGGGAGAGCGAGCGTCTGGATTGGAATAAGCGAAGAGCTCCCAATGGGGCATGAGCGCCGAAGCAACCGGGGAGGATAACTGGTTGCAGTCTGCCGAGCGTTTCGTCGAATATATCGTGTGTACGCCGCCGAGCCAGCTATTGCACAATAAATATCGGCTCTCCCGACGAAAGTGGCAAAAAATTGATACAACTTCCGCGTCGACGTGGTCCCTGATTTTAACGACTTTCCGATAACGCGCGTTTCGGTGTCGTACAGACTGGCAGGTTTAATGAACCGTCGCGTCAGCTCGTCGATGGAAATATTAGTGCGATTCAGCATTTAATGAAGGTGAAACGACATGCGCCACGGAACAGGAGAATTTACGATGGTCAGCGACGTTATCGGCGAACTACATTTTCATAGTAACGGCGCATGTTTGTGCAAACTCAGAATTTGGAAGTTCTACGAAATAAGTGGGTTTCGCATAATATGTTCTTCGCGTTCATCGTGCCGAGGAACATTTCCCTGTAGTGAATCCTTGATCTAAGAAAACCTTTGGGTCCGTGCTGTTTCTTAGAACGTAGAAAAGAACAGTCAATTAAATCAGGCCTTTACGATTGTCAGCGACGTTATCGCCGAACTAGATTTTCATAGTAATGGCGTATTTTTATGCAAACTCAGACTTTGGAAGTTCTACGAAATAAGTGAGTTTCGCATAATATGTTCTTCACGTTCATCGTGCCGAGGAACATTTTCCTGTAGTGATGCCTTGATCTAAGAAAACCTTCAGGTCCGTCTCGTTTCTTAAAACGTAGAAAAGAATAGTCAATTAAATCAGGCCTTACGAATGGTCAGCGACGTTACCGCCGAACTTGATTTTGATAGTACCCTGCGCATATTTATGCAAACTCAGAATTTGGAAATTCTACGAAATGAGTGAGTTTTGCATTTCCCTGTAGTGAATCCTTGATCTAAGAAAAACCTTCGTGTCTGTGCTGTTTCTTAGAATGTAGAAAAGAACAGTCAATTAGATCAGGCCTTACGAATGATCAGCGACGTTACCGCCGAACTTGATTTTCATAGTACATTACATACACATTAACGGTGTATTTTTATGCAAACTCAGAATTTGGAAATTCTACGAAATAAGTGAGATTCGCATAATGTGTTCTTCACGTTCATCGCGCCGAAGAACATTTCCCTGTAGTGAAGCCCTGATCTAAGAAAAACCTTCGGGTCCGTGCTGTTTCTTAGATCGTGTGGTTCTACTAAATGGACAGTCAATTAAATCCGTCTTGGACAACCAGCGTTCCGGAAACACAAAGCATCCTGGAGTGCCGCAGCTCAGCGAACGTCGAAGGTGAAAAGTTCGAGAATCCATCTGAACCGATCTTCTCTGGGTTCGGTTGTTAGATATCTACATACGAGCTAGCCTCGAGGGCTATTCACACGACTGTGCTCACCGGAGAGTAGCCTCCCGCGAGTTACGCCCTCGAGTGTGAAAACGACAACAACTATCGGAGAAGAAGTGGTTAAAGAGTTGGTGTCGGGTCTCCACTGGAAACATATACACTCCTGAAAGCTTTACCTTTCGGAATAAAACTCTGAGATCAATACGCAACATCCTCTCAATCGTAAATCACTGTATTGACAATATTTATTCTTATTGTGACCACGTCATAATATGTTAGCGTCTGTATTTTTCAAGTTCGACGAGCCACTGAGGTCCGGTCTCTGGACGCCACGGCATCTGCGCGGACAACGCTCGGGCGGAAACACCACGTTCAAGATGGCTCGCGCGAAATGAGGTTTCCATCAGTTAGTTTGCAAATTTCCGAAAGTTACTTCCGCTCGAGTTTCGCCGTGGCCGGATGGCAGTGCCGCGCGCTCAAACTCGCATTAGTGCGATCGGGGTAGCACGGGCGAAACTTTTCCGACAGAGCCGCTCTCATCTTCGAACAGGCGCGTCGGCAAACACATTCCATCGGGGGAATCGGGGTGAAAGACATTCTTCTATGGTTGCCTTGGCTTGAAACGAGCACGTGTGTCGATAACGCGACGACAGAATCGTGTACAGTCCTTAGCTGCGCCTCGCCTAGGTGTCGTCTTATCATCTCTACCTTTTCGAGGCTACGTAGCTCGGAAAACTGGAGACAACTACGGCCATTCGCTTCTCACGCGTTCCATTTCGCTTCTGATTTCTGTGCACTGTCCGACGAGAACGCTTCCTTTGAACCGAGTTTCTTGATAACAGCAGAACTTCGTGCACCGCGTTCCTAGATAGTTTAATCGTGTATACTGAATTTTTGAATATCTGTCTGTGCGGAGTTTCTTCTCTTGTCAGATTACACGTGATTCCTCTGATAATGAATCCTTCTATGAATTATGCTATTCCCAACAAATTCCGTTTTATTCCAGAAACAATCTTAAACATTGTTTCCTCGTGTTTTCAATTCGTTTCAGGATAATCGAGCTCGAGCGAGTTATATCTGCTCGGGAACTTTTTAAACGACTCCTGACTTATTTTTCTTTAAACTTCTTGTGATTCTTTGCAAAAGTGATCTCTGCATTCGTGGCGTACCTTCTTCATTTTTACGTGTGGTCGTGCTGTAATTGTATCTCGTTTAAAAGTAATTCAGACGCGCCTTCTTTATTGTTTCGTGTAGTTCCTACCAATTGCAATTTTTTCAGAATCTGTTTCGCACATTATTTAGCAGACCAATGATTCAACTTCAGAAAAGTTATTCTGTCGGACCCCGCGAGAAACTTGCTAGACAGGAATATCGCGCGCAGAGTTTCGCAACAGAACAAAACCTCGGTCTTCCCTGGTACAATTAATAAAAGCATTTTTCTGATGAGCTTCGCGACATCGTACACAATGAGGAACGACACCGGTCCACCACATTACCTAAATTGCTAGCAATTTATCGTTCTCGTGGCTGGTCTATCCGGCTCGGTCCCGCATGGAAGGGTTCTTCAGCGGCGAGCTCAGTGTCTCAGCGTCCAGACTTCCGAGTCATCAAAGAACGCGCGGCAGACAATGGATTCAAAACCGTCGTCGCGCGTCGCGACGCGCCGCCGTCATCGCGAGGAAAGCCGACCTCGTTTTCCAGCGCCGTCAAAGTAACTGAATCCAGATGCATTGAAAACGAAAACATCAAAGGGACCACTCTTGGTCCAGGCCGGGTATCCAGTCTCCGAATAATCGCGTCTGCAACTGTCGGGATCCCTCGAAGAGGTGCGCGAAGACGCGACGCGTGCATACGTAATCTTGTTTCGTGATTGAGAGAGCTAACAATGTCGAGGCAACTGTTGCCCGGCGAACGCGTGCGCCTCGCGTGGCGGTGGCGTTTAATACACTGTGAACGAATCGGAGGAACCGGCTTGTAGAATCAGCTTGTAGAAAATCTGGCCGCCTTTGTACAACCCGGAACGAGCTTCTTAAGCGATTAACAAAAGGATACAGCGCGCTGAAGTGTTGTCGAAAGCCGGAGAATCGCTGGCTGAAATTCTTGAGTGCCGTGATGGATGTCAGCAATATACGAGGCGGCGGATTAAACGAGAGCCAGAATTTTTTCGATCCGTCTGTACGTGAGAATATCCTGTCCGAGGTATTTCATCCTAAGGACACTTTTTTCTGACAAGACGTACAGCCGTCGCGCATCGGAGTTCAATGACCGACTTTATGAATTCGCTTGGGGACGATAAAATTATTAATTAAAATTAGCGATATTAAGAATATAATATGTAATATTCTGCACGAAACGAAGACGTTTTGTGGTATTAGAATGAACGATGTTACAGAAGTACCAAAGAAAAATAACGCGTTATATATGTTCCGGGATGAACGAGAACAATGCATCTCTATTATGTGACACGTTGTACAACCATATGTCAAATTGCCACTTCGTATTCCTGCGACTATGTATTTGCATGCCTATGCATCGTGTTGTGGGAAAGTGCTATTCGCGTTATATGAGTATTGCTACAATTTCGTAACTGCGTTGCATTTGCATTACGTTATGCGGGGGTTGTTATTTGCCCGCTGAAAGATGGCACGACGATTTTGTATGAAATGCGCGATATAGGGGAATACAATAAATCAAATGATTAGGAATTGCGAATTTTAAGCTATGTTTTTATGGTTTGTACTTCAAATATTACAACGTAACCGCGGACGATTATTTCTCGAGCCTTTATCGACAGGACCATATAATCACTGGATATCACTGGATCCCTCGTAATATTTCATCATTATCGTTCGGTGAAGCAGATTTCGACAATATTATTTATTTTTAAATTCTCCATTATTTCGAGTCCCTGTTGAAATTTATATTGGATGAAACTCTCGAATTTCCTCTACATTAACATACGCACGTCTTCGATTTTACAGGGCTTTTGAATTTCACGTAGCTCATAATTTCCAGGCCTGAATGCAGGCCAACCAGTTCTACCGTTTTAATCCTTTAATCGTTATTGTACTTATTGACGCACGGACTCGTGCCGAACCCAACGAACTGTTATTATTGAATAAATTACATACGTATCGGCAGATATTGTTATTATCCGCTAAATAACCAGCTTCTCGAATTACACCGATCCCCGTCCAATACACATTAAAGCTCGTGCAATACACCGTAATCCGGGTATAGCCGCGAAATTTATTATGATCGGCCATTCACGCGAGAATTTAAACGTTCCCGGTAACTTCACACTGGGAATCCTGCTCGACACGCGTCCGGAACCCGTGAAACGTTTTCACGGAGCTGGGAATTGTTGCCCGGCGCGGCGCGGAACGGCGCGGGCTGTCGACACCGCAAACACATTCGATGCCTACTCAATAACCCAGTAAAGTGTAGCTTTTTACGTGACTGCTCTTTCCGCAGCGCCGAGGACTCGACAGAGAGTATTGTTTACCTTTGACTTTTTCCACCGCGATGCCATTTCCCGGGCAAACCCCGACGTGAAACCGGAGAAACGCCGCTTTTCACCGGAACTATCGTTTTCTTGGTTTCCGTTTTCGTTTCCGCTTCGAGGGACATGACCGCAAAGGCAAGCCCGTTACATTCGCCATCGCGAACCGGCCCGGACCGCCGAATAATGTTGAAAATGTTTCGTAGAATCGCCAGCTGGGAATTTCTACCCGACAGGAAAAATGGTTTCAGGGTTTGTATTCCGTCTGCCATCGTGGCACCTCTCCGGAAAATAATGGCCGCCGTTCGAAATTTAAGTGTTTGCTTCGTTAAGTGTTTGTTTCATACATGTCTCTTCTGATCTTCCAGAAAAGAATTTCTAGGCCTACAAATCGGATCAGAGTATCGCATTGATGGTCTAGAAATGGAGAAGCGATATACCTAACGAAGTAATGTAACTACGACAGCTGTGAGCAGAATAATTAATGGCAGTTGATGCGTTAACAGTGAGCGCAGCAGTAACCACGTACGCGTCTGCATACTTTCTCTGGCAAACAAAGAGCAAACAGCGTAAGTACAATTTGCATAATATCCGGTACGGAGACTCGTTTAGAGGAAAAACCCGAATCTTTGAGGGGCAGTGCACCGTTTTCAGCTCGTGAACCTTTAACTCTTTGCGATCTTAGGAACTTTTGCTGTTTCGTTCCAGCTAGTCCGCTTTTATCTCGCTGTACAGTTTCACTGTGCAGCCGAATAGTGCAGGATCTGAGAAATAGAATATTTCATACACGTATTGACATATTCAAAAATGTATTCAAAAATCATTGCCGTTTATAATTTTAAAATCATTAATTCAATGCTCATAAAAATTGTTTTTCAACTTGCGGAACTTAACGGAACATACCGCAGTGTTTGACTATGGGAATTAAAATAAAATTTACTACTTATGTTATTTGTTAACTGTTCTCTTTATTATGCTATAATAATATTAAAATTTCACTGTATGAAATTATATATATAAGTGAGTATTCATTCAAAAAATATATATACAATATAATTTATAATATATAATATATTCTATATACATGTTTAAAATATATATATTTTAATATATATTACACGTTTTCTCTGTCTGTGACCTTGAATGACCTTGGAATAATTATAGTCACTGAATTTCTAATGAAAGGGATTATCATTGTAGGTGTTTAAAAAAGGGTGGATCCATTTAAAAAAGTCAAGGTGACCTTGATATCACTAAAAAAACTGACATAAAAACAAAATTTTTTTTGGCATCGTGTCAGCCTCATTGTACCATTCAACTTTGCCCTTACCATATTTTACGTATCTTTAGAAACAACAACGTGACTCACCCTGTATATATTTATTTATTATTATTGAATATATATATAACTATGCATTTTTTCTAAAGACCAGTAATTTTGACTGGTTTCGGTAGAAATAGGTATATTTTAATTGCCGATAAATCTAGTGTTAAAAAAAAAATCTTCTAAACTTTGACAAAGATTTTTAACAAGAATAAATATATGAATATATATATATATATATATTTATTATTATTAAATATATATAGTTAAAATATACATATATATAACTAAGAATTTTTTCTAAAGACCTGTCATCTTGACTGGTTTCGGTAGAAATGGGTATACTTTAATTGCCGATAAATCTAGTGTTAAAAAAGCCTCTAAACTTTGACGAAGATTTTTAACAAGAATAAATAAATGCCACCCTAGTGTTGACGTTAGTCTGTCGTCGTTTGTTCTGTTAAGTGTGCGACAGCCTTTAGGGTTCGAAAGTAAGCAGAGAATTGTACGTCGCGGCGAGTCCGGCATAAGACCGTCAGAAACAAGATGCGGTGTCGAGTCAGACCCGCCATAGAACCGCAAGGGGTTAAACGGGTGTTTGGAGCGAGGAGCACGGGCAACTCGAAGTGGGTCGTCGTGACATTTTTACCGCGACAGCATGATATTCCCGCGGCGCGAAAACAAACGGCCACTTCGACGCCGTGACTGGGCTCTCAGGTATTTGCGGGGCCCGACATATAGCGCGTACACGCGCTGCAATGGTGATGCATTGTCGTACAACGGTTCTCTCGGTTTACGACGCCACGGTTCGATATTCCGCGCGGTGTTCGCGTTGCTTCATAACAACGATTTACTGCCGGCGACGTCGCTTCCTTGCCGTCCTTAGAAGGCACGGTTGCTATTTCCACAGCGTCAAGCCCAATTAGGCCATTCTATATGTCAAGGATCCCCGTTATTTATCGAGTTTGATCATACAAACGCAACTCCGAAATTCTCGTCGCAAACGGCCGAGCACGGAAAATGGATTGCTTCTTATTTAGTCATTCCGCTTTCTCAAGGGAAATTCGAAGCTAATTTCTTACTATTTAGAAGAAGTTTTAGAACATTGTGTTTTATGGTCTTTTGCGATTTTTCGGGCAACTTAGAGATCTCATGCTCGTAGAATTTCTGTTTTTCAAAGATGTTGAGAAGAACGAAGAAAATGTTAATCCGATAATACATCCTTTCCGTAAACAGCACATCAGTTTTTCTTTCGTGCATTGCATTTTTACATTTGCGGTAATAAAAAGAAACAAAAGGTGATGGGCTATAAAGTTGTGACGAAATGACGCGAGAAATGTCAGCCGTCAAGATGTACCACGATTTTGCGATTTCAAATAAGGTTAAATAATAACAAATAAAATACTCTCTGTTACAAAACCTAAATGTACCAAACAGATACTCTCATAAAAGTTGAATGCAAATTGTGCAGCAATTGCACAGTCCCAAATTGCCTTGCACTTCCACGACGATTAAGTGATATCGGGCGAAACTTGTACGTATAAAATTAGTATCTAGCGATCGAACAAGGACCAGTTCATGGTAATTTAAAGCTCGCGGAATAGAAAAAGTCAAGCGGATCGGCGCGGCACAGCGGCGAGGGAAAGTTTTCTAATTAATCGAACGAACCGCGCCGGATAACTGGAGGAGCCGATGAAAAATTCTATCCCGCCGCCACTGTTTCCGGGGAAAAAATTCCGTAGATGTTGACCGAGATTACCAATCGATAGGAGATTACTGGCTATACGGCTTGGCAGGAATAAAGAGGGTGGCGGAGAATCGTTTCTTTTTAAATCGTACGGTCCTTGCGCTAAATCAGATCCACCCCCGTCTGAGGTCGCACCCTTTCGTGAAGCTATCGAGAGCTCGTTAAAAAGGAATTGCCCCGTAATCGATACCCGTAGAATCTTGGGAGTATCAACTGTTCGAAAATGGAAGAAAAGGGAGCGGGAGGATGAGCGCGACCATAGAAAGCAACGGAAGACCCATATAAATTAAGACGGCCACCGCGTGAACCAGGGAGAACGGAAACAGAAACCTTCGACCCCCTTCTTTGGACAGAGAGAAATGAGAATTAGATGAAGAGTGGGCCGGGCCGTGGGGAACGACTCTATCTGTCGACGACAGCTGCTTCATCAGGTTCTTCACCGAGCAATTTGATCTATGTAACGCATCGCGCCGAGAATTATGGCGCACGAGCCAGTGGTTTCTCGAATTATCAATTCTCGCGACGCTGCTTCATCGACCGAATACACCTTATTCAATTTCCTGGCGCCCGCGAGCTGGATTGTGCTCGTAAAGCTGGACAAAAATCGACTACGATAATATTCTATTCGCACGAGGATGGAAACGTTAGAACTAGAGCAAGTGTTAAGGAATATGTGGATGACGAGACCTCGTATCTACGTGATTTAATAGAAACTTATCGAGAAATACATTGTAATAATATGTGTACGGTACAGATATTCTGTTACATGAATTGTTTAGGAGTCTTGTGAATTTTATTTGGGTTATTGCTGAATGAAAATCAAATTAAATTTTTCTTCCTTTATGCATTGGTAATAAAGGATTGCAGCACTCTGCGGCCTGACCAAAAACTTTGAAACTGTTGATGACAATTTATAACTGGGATTAATCGAAATGCAGTGCGATTCCGTATTGAAACAAAAATATACGGATGTTGGGATTCCACATTTCTACAATTATTTATTTGTCGACTGATTTCCCGATATGTTATGTGCAATTAGGCGTTTTTCAGCTATGTTCGGTAGCAGTGGTAGCACATATTTGTGCTAATCTCTATTTTCAACGTTAACAAATAATAAAACTGCGGTATAAGGTCAAGATTAACAGACCAGCGTTTACAATCAATTTCAAAAATAATTACAGCCCAACAAATTCAACCAAATTTTGAAAATTTCGTTACTGAGAAACATTGCCAAGTTTCTTCGAGAAGAAATGAAGTAGTTTTGTAAAACAACTTTTATACTTCATGTGTAACTGCAATGTTAATTAAAAAAATGTGTTTCTTCTTTATTTCGAGTCTGTTTTTCTTATCGCGGCCCTCGAATTAATTTATAATACTTAATGAGACCCTTGGGTGTAAATGAGTTTGACATGCCTGCTCTATGGCATCGTTGCAAACGGATAACTTCGGTCTTTAATTAGTCATAGTCCGAGTGGCGAAAAAAAATTGTTTAATCTCCGCGAAGCCATCTAAAATGATGAAACTTTCATGAAAAAAAATCATCTTCACTTTTCTCCGCACAAAAGCGTCTTACAAGAAGAAAACTTGGATAAGCAAAAGTTTGAAGCAGAAGTTTTCACCCTTCGAGACGAACTAAGGAAGATCGTTGCCTGATGTTTCCGCGAAGTTGCAATCGGCTGGGCAGTCACTCGAAACAGTTTTCGCGTACTCATTGAAACAGACGAACTTTCTAAAAAAAAACGAGCGAAATATTAACAATCAACATCGTTGACTTATTTTCACGATCGGACAGTAGATAGCTGAGCAGACTTCCATCGTCTCCGACAACAAAGACCGTCCCGATCGTTGGAGCAAAAAGCGTTAACACACGAGCGAGCGCTCCGCTCGACAACGATGAAGATTTTCTCAGAGGGTTGCATGTCGAGCAGAAAAAATCCCATTTCCAGTCCATATAAATAAGAATCGCGTGTTCATCGGTTCGCTGGAGGATAGAGTCACGGTGCTGCGACGTCATTTATTTCCTGTTTATTCCCATGCTCGCCCCCGTTCGAAACCCTAGCCGGTTCGTTGCCTCTAGGAGCACGAGGAGAGGCGGTTACATCTCCAGGTTCTTCGATCAAGAGAGAGAGAGAGAGGGAGAGAAACGGTTACGTTTCCAGGTTCCTCGATCAAGGGAGAGAGAGAGGCGGACGCGTTAAAATTCAATCCGGTAGGATTCGACAAGGCGGAGCAGGGAGAACGATCGACTACCCCGGAACGGGGACTAGGTAAATAAGGTGTGAACGATGAGTTATTGCCGCGCAAACTTTCTCGCCTCATCCGTTACCCACACCGAATGAATTCTTCTGGCCGCCGCGCCACACCAGTTCCCCGATGTCCCGGGAACATCGCGTGCCACTGGATGTGTTCCTGCACCTCCTCATCCTCCTCTTCCTTCCGTTCTTTCGGAAGTCGAGACCAGCGGCTTCAGACACGCCGTTAGGCAGTCAGAATGAGAAATGGCCCCGCGGGATCCGGTCCGCGTGTAGGTAACACCGACGACGGCCAGCTTGTTGAGACAAGTGGTGAGTTTAGCAAGCTCGAGCTAACACGCTGGAACGATCCCGGTGGTCGGGAACCGAAGATGACGGGTCGTTGATGCGTCGAGCACTCGACCAAGTCAATTGTCCATCGATCGATAGCCTCGGCTAGCGGAATTCACTCGGTACCTCTGCTATCGCACGTGTTTCGTGTGTGAGGACTCGGAACGTATCTACAATACGTTCCGAGTTTATCTACAAAATTGTGTGCCTCGATCGAAAGTTTTTACACGGACTACATGTATTACATATGAATGGAAATATACTATACAGATAATAGAATCTTCCAATAATACGATATTCGGAGAACAGCGCATTGCAATAACGGGTGCTCTTATAAGAGAGGTTCTATTGTATTCGATGCATGGGGTAACGGGTTTATATGTTGGGATTTATGGGAGTCTGATATGATCACAGTTCTCTATGTGAAACATTTTTGTTCTTCTTGGGTACAGAATGTATGTTGGAAGGGTTCCTTTTCTCATAAAATTAAAGAATTATTAATTTAAGAATCAAATAAATGAATTTTGCTTCATCAAGAAATTCAGAAATAATATTCATCCAGTCTTTTAACAAAAGACAACCAAGACTTCCGTAAAGTAAACAACTGGATGACAGACTCGAACCGATGAACCGAAATTAGCCACATTTCATTGGCCAGGGGGTTAGTCAATATTATTATTGGCTGCTCATCTTCGAGATAGAAATCGCGTCAGACTGCATCAAGTTCGTTCTGTCTTCGTCGATGAACTCGTGAAAAGAAAAGAAATTACAGTCGGCATTCTGTTTGCAGAAGGATAATTAAACTCGAAACTTTGACGTAGTTCGACAATTCGCGGAGACACGTTGCCAATTCCTCTTCCGGCAACAGACGCCTAGCTGTGAGCGTTTCTCTGCTTCCAAACGAGTAATTCGCCGAAATCAAATGTAATTATCGAAATGGCACACTTCCTGTCTGAAATCTATCCTTACTAATTTCAATCTCGCGGCTTGGCTTGATTAAAGCAGGCTCCATTCCACGGCTACATTGTTCTACGATTGACGATTCCATCACGGGACGTTATGGGTGTGCTATCCCGTGAACTCAGCTGGGCGAAAGCCATTTTCGATGCGCAGAAGTGCACCATGAGGATGAACAATCTCTCTGATTAAATGTGTGCCGACGATACAACTGCCGAACACGTTTCATATTCGATCGGTATTTGTGTGCCCAAATAAAGAGATATATCGTCGACTTTGTTTTCTCACGTAGAATCATCCTCTCCAAGTTTATACCATTTTCGGACATCCTGTAGTTCATGAAACTTATAAAAGTTGTTTTTTAAGAGAACGGTTGACTCGAGATCTATAGTTCCTTTGAGACTTCCGTTCGTCGCGATGAGCACTATAGGATGCAATGAAAAAATCTTTGACCTAAAAATAGGGTCAAGGTAAATTCTGCTGTCGATTTTTCTGCACTAGTGGTGCAGAATCATGCTATAGTGGTCAGGGCATGTAATTTTGATACCCCATGAACAGCCTTCAAACGAATTTTGGTTAGTTCTGAAATTTGAAGAAAGAAATCGGCCATTGTGAGAAGGCGGATTTTGCAAGTATTTTTATTTAGAATTATGAGCTTGATAACATATTTCAAGGTCATCGAGAACTCTTATCAGAAAGAAATCGGTCATTGCGAGAAGGCGGAGTTTGCGAATATTTTTATTTAGAATTATGAGCTTGATAACATATTTCAAGGTCATCGAGAACTTTTATCAGTAAGAAATCGGTCATTGCGAGAATGCGGAGTTTGCGAATATTTTTATTTAGAATTATGAGCTTGATAACATATTTCAAGGTCATCGAGAACTCTTATCAGAAAGAAATCGGTCATTGCGAGAAGGCGGAGTTTGCGAATATTTTGCGGCTTCGCTCGCACAGGAAACCGTTTAATGCACTCGGAAAATAAAAGCTTTCAACCCCCCATTCTCCTCTATATAATTTTAATTTTATGTCATGTCGCCGTCTTAGATTTAAAAATTGATGCCATTTTTGTAATTAACGTCCCAAGAAACCTCAATAACGACACCCATACCTATTTTTAGGCTTATTTGCACCATTTTACCGCATTTGTCAAATATAAGTTTGAATTGAATTTATACAGAGTTGATTCTTGAAAAACTACGACGTACCTAAGGGTTATGACTATTTGATTTATACTTGAAGTATCTCTTTCGTCGTCGTGGCCCTCTCGCGGCGGTCGCGGTGTGGGTAGTTTCGCGCCTCGAGACGTAAACGTTACAAAATTGTCCCGAAACATATTTGGGGCTATTGGTTTCTACCGATCGATGATAATCTATGCCGTTCAATTCCATTTCGATTTTCGCGTTGCTCCGTAGATCTCTCTGACGGTTAACTTTGAAGCAACGGTTTAGCGATAAGATAATAATTACGTACTCGTATATTAGTTTCCAGATACATTTATGGAAATAAGACAACTTTAAAGCGGAATAATTATATCCATGAACATTAAGACCAAGGTTCAAGTAAATCCGACCACGAACGTAATATTCCACGTACAAACGTTGCAACCCCTTTTCACCCCCTTAGCGGTTGAATTTCGAAATATCCTTTCTTATCCCTTGTATAAATCTCTGTGCAAAATTTCAGCTTTCTATGTCCAAGGGTTTAGCCTGGGCGTTGATGAGTGAGTGAGTCAGGACAGCGTTTTTATAGATATAGATAGATTATGAGCTTGATAACATATTTCAAGATAATCGGGAACTCTTATCATAAAAAAATCGGTCATTGCGGGAAGACCGAGTTTAAGAATATTTTTATTTAGGATGATGACCTCGATAACGTATTCAATCATATTCATATTCCAGGTCATCGAGAACTCTTATCACCTGGAACGCAAAGAAACGTGGGGCGTCCTAACTTTCTGTTCTCGGCTGTCCGGGGGAGAATTCTGTGCACGAACGTTCTTTGGCAATATTACGGTCACACGTGCTCATATATCGTCACGCTTGTCGCAGAGAGGAGGACTCGGAGAACGCGCAGCTCATCGCCGCGAGATTCTAAGTAAATCTCACGACCTGCTAGCAACAACTTCCCGGTTAAGCGGAACGCTCGCGACAAAATTACTCGCCGTGAGAGGATTTTCGGGCTGTCTCGCGACTGTACCGCCGAAGGGGGTGGAGGAACTAATACAAATAAAGGGTGGGTTGCACGCGAAGCAAGGCGGAACCCCTGACGGGTTCGCTGTTCCGTTTAATCGCCTCTTTTGTTTTGCTGCCGGCGGAGTAGACGCGCCACCCCCTGCCGACGAAGAAACTGCGACGGTGTGCATAGCAGGGGTAAGGGGTCGAGTGGAGCGCGACGAGGGAGCAGACAGTTATATTGCCAAGCGAACTCGGTCAGGTGGAGCTACATCGAAAGTAAACCGTGAGAGACCGCAGAAAATTTACCGAACCGATCGAAATCCCGTTTCTTCGCGGCTCTCTCCTCCGTCGAGGCTTTCTGCTATTTTTTTCGAACGATCGTCCTGCTTCGTTCGTTAAACTACCGTTTCCGTCACATACGACGAATTCAAGAGAAGCTTTTTTTTCAAATTGAACTGGATATTATCGTAACTCATAACCTCATATTTTAAACCAGCAACGAGTACCCGATATACCTTACACCCCTCCGAACGCTCAATGAAAACAGATCGAATGAGGTTGAACCAGCAGATAAATTGGATTTCACAATTCTCTAAATTGTTTCGAAAAAAATTTGCATTGGGCGCGCAATGCAATAATGAAAACCGATATCAAACCGATCGAAATTGCGCTTATACTCTTCCGCTGTCCGTTCTTTTCCCCCGATCGTGTCCCTGTCTATTTTGAAATCGAACGGCGCAGGTCGCGGCGTCCATACGTTGACGAGGCTCGGCTTTTTTTTTTCTTTGCAGGCGAAAAGGCTGACATTTCGCGTAGATTTGCATGTTATGAATAATTATGAGGGCCCGGCCAGACCGGCGCGGATGCTGGGTCTAAATCTTTTTTATGGAAATCGCGACTTAGCTAGGAAAGATATTCGAGCGTAAAAAAATTCCGCGCGCACCTCTGCTCGTATTCCGATACGAGGCCGGCGTGTTACGAGCGAGAAAGAGGAAGTGGAGGTAAAAAGTCAAGGGCCCGACACCACGGTAAAGCCGAAAGATTAATCGAGCCCATTGTTACGCTCGAGGTAACGAGTTTATTTCAAGATGGCCCCTCTCCTCTACTTCTCTGACAGCGAAACGCCCTGCTCCCCTCTCCGTCCCGGATCATTTCAAGCAGCGTAATTTAATAAACCGATTCAATGGATTATTCGTGGTTACGACTCGTCGGTATTTGAACGACGACCTCTGACAGCCGAAATATCCCTCTTTGAATCGTACATGACCCTCCGCTATTCGCAGATTAATCAAGAACACCCATTCCTGATCCCCTAGCACGTGCACGAAGGGATGGGACTTGATACCCTCGATACATTTATATCTCGCATAGATAGCTCGTGTATCGATCAATTTCACGGCACGTTTCCAAATAATTTGAAGCGCGTTCGAGTTAATTGGACCAATTGCTGTCGATTCTGGTCTCCGTTCGCAATTAATTATAATTAATATAGGTCAGAAATAAATTCTTTCAAGTTGTCCGAGAAAATCAGGGTTTTATTGTAAACCGGTTATCGTTGGCATTGAGAATCAAAAACATATAATAATTAGACTGCGGATTTAAGCAATCTAAACATTTTGTTGCTTCATTTCGAACTGATCGATATTATTGGAAAAAGAAATAAATGTGTATGTAGTTTTATTTTGCATAAAAATTTGCAGTCTAATGATGATAATTATATTCACGGGTTACGAACGACTCTGGCATCGGAGGGTTAACATTTATTGGCTCGTACAAGAGTAATGATATAGCGGTCACGATTGTATACTATCTTCTGTCTTGATATTGTCACGAGTATTTCGTGATCGCATTTGTTATCCGTTTGATACCGCAGTGTATTAGTCGCGAATTGATACATATTGCGATTAATGAGTACGTCATTGAATTGGCCCCACCAGCGGACGTTTGATCAATATTTCCATCGACGGAAATATCTATCGAGCTTACGCGAACATGGTAGCGAAAATGCTTTCAAGTGGTCAAACGCAAAGCGATTTTGGGCCCACTTTAACGAGATGAATGACTGGCCATGTGATCACGTTATTGCAGTTCTCCTCGATCGCGGTGTACCTGTCTTCTGAATACAGAATACTAGACTACGAATCTTTAAGCATTTATGACAATAATGAATTCTAATATATTATTTGTAACTCATTCGAATTATTACGCTTCCGGCGTTTCACGTGGACAGCGAAACAAATGATAATAATGAACATGTTAACATATTCAAATAATATCCATCGTTTTCTTTATCCAATTGTTCCCTTTTATGAGCAGCGACAGTCTTCAAATTTCATTTTAATCATTTAACAAAGCCTTTTACGAGCAGCAACAGTCTTCAAATTTCATTTTTATCATTTAACTACGCACGACGAATTAATTAGTTGTTCGAGTTCGCTATCGCTTTTCAGAAATTGTTCGATTCCTCTTTAACTGAGAAAATAACTCATCTGTAAATACTGGCACGAACTGCATCGCATTCGAATAAAATTAATTCTTTATCAATTAAAATATCGATGAGAATGAAAATGTCATTTCGTTGAGATCTGTGTTTAGAGTTCAAGAGGCAACGGCGATGTCAGCATTTTATGTATTGGCTGCGAGACTTCTGCAGCGATAAGCTCGAATATTAGTAAGTCTTCCTCTCCGATACTTCCTCCGACCCTGATAAAAAGATATATTGCCAAAGTTTGAGAGAACCCTGGAAGGTTTCAAGCCGATACTCGTGCCCCATGAAATTTCACCACGCGGCATGGATGCCGAGAGATACGTCCACGCAATCATATCAATACTTTCGCTTTCTGGGATTCCACTTTTATTACCTCGGGGAGGAATTATCGGGGAAGTTATCGTAGCCATAAACCTCGTCGAAGGATCGGTATTTGTGATTCCGTTCCGCCTCGAGGCTGATCGCGTGTATAATAATTCAGCAGAAATATAAAAAGATTATGCTATCGTACGCTCCATCCGATACACTGCAAAATCAATACACCGCTTTATTAATTCATAGCAAATACTGCTGAACGAGATCCTGCAAAGCAAAAGTTAAAACAAAGCTATTCACCCAGCAAATATATTTTTCAAGATCCTGAGTTTGTCTTTAATTCGTGTACCCGTTAAAATTTCAGAAGTTAGCATTTCATTTTTGTTTCAATATAAATTTTTCAATATCCGGAATTTAATCAAAACTCGCAGACTACCGATGTACATTTTTTAAATATTTCCGTATAACAAACCGGGAAGTCGATTGCAGTTATTATGTATTATTTTTTGCGGATGTTCGAACACTGTGCATATGTATTAGTATTATTGTGTACATATCCACATTTAATTCACAATAAACTCGAAGTAATATTTACGACAATTTCAAACATTCATATTTTTCGAATAAGCCGAACACGTATTTCGTGCGGATTTTACTTTCGCACGTAACTGAAATTTTTCTCCGCGCCAAACACGTTTTGCGTTGCAACCATTTTTGTGCCCGATAAAATCTTCCGTATGTTAATATTGAAGGCATGCGTGAAAATACGGTAACACCGGCCGACTCGTGTGCAAAAACCATATGGAATTACGGGACGATCGTTTACATAATAATCCGGAGACCTCGGAACGTTGCGTGGCCGCCGTGAGTCGTAATAAATCAGATTTAAAAAACGTTGTCCCCGTTTGAACCAACGAGATTCCATTTCGCAGTGATTAAAGACCGACCGGCCATATCAATCCTGTAAAACGTTACTACCTCTCGTTTCCAAATTATATCACGTCGAACCAAAGAAATTTCAGAAATATTAACGACAGGTTCGCTACGTCAGCGTTCCTCTACGTTCCGCCAGTCACCAGACGAACAGACCAGAGGGAAATGACGTCGCAAAAATAGACACGGATTTCAACTGGCGTTTTATGTCACTTGCCATTTTCTATACTGCCACAATGCTAGGTGAATTAAATATCGGACCGATAATACAGAAAGTATTTCAAACAGTATTTTTTGGAACATATTCTGTTGAAAATATATGTCTTGCGTATACATCCGTCGACAAATTTTGCCCATCATTATGAAAGTGGTCTAACGAAAGTCAGAATTGAAAAAAATGAGTCTGTCAGTTACTTCACATTTTAATGAAATTTTGAACGATTTTAATGAAATTTAGGTATGATATAGAACTCGAAAAAATATTTGACACGTATTTTTTTATAGCTGCCGACATTCGATCATTTTGTAAGTCAAAATTGAGAAAAAAAACCAGTCTATCAGTTATTTCACATTTTAATCAACGACCGTGGTCCCGTTGAAAGCACCGGTTCTCATTCAATCACCGAAGTTAAACAACGTGGAACGTGGAATGGGCTTGGATGGGTGACCGCCCTGGTAAACACCCGGGAAGTTGTGACCCCTGGGTGCTTTTCACGTGTTGTTGGTAAAAGGTGGTTCGGATCCCACCGTAATTAAAAAACAGTAGGTCCCGCTGAAAAGGCGACAGGGAGAGTGGAAAGAAGGGAGAGATTGGTAAAATGGATTGAAACCTTGAGGGGACCAAATAATCATATAAATCAGTTATTTCACATTTTAATGAAAGTCAAAATCGAAAAAAAACCGAGTCTATCAGTTACTTCACATTTTAATGAAACTTTGAACGATTTTAATGAAATTTAAGTATGATATAGAACTCGAGAAAATATTTGACACGTATTTTTTTATAGCTGCCGACATTCGATCATTTTGTAAGTCAAAATTGAGAAAAAAAACGAGTCTATCAGTTATTTCACATTTTAATGAAAGTCAAAATTGAGAAAAATGAGTCTAACAGTTATTTCACATTTTAATGAAAGTCAGAATTAAAAAAACCGAGTCTATCAGTTACTTCACATTTTAATGAAATTTTGAACGATTTTAATGAAATTTAGGTATGATATAGAACTCGAAAAAATATTTGACACGTATTTTTTTTATAGCTGCTGACATTCGATCATTTCGTCTAATTGTAAGTCAGAATTAAAAAAAAATGAATCTCTCAGTTATTTCATATTTTAATGAAACTTTGACAGATTTTAATCAAATTTAGATATAATATAGAACTCAAAAAAATATTTGACACGTATTTTTTCATAGCTGCCGACATTCGATCATTTCATCCGGCACAATAGTATCGTGGAGCCTGTTTACCTTTATTACTCTGGAACGTCTTCGGAAAGAAAGGACAGTGTGTACACTCTTTACTCGCTCGGTATAAAACGTAACTGTCGGCGTCCTGGAATCGAACGACGCCGTTCGAAGGAACTCTCAGGAATATCAGGGTGGCGTTCGCCACATCAGCGTTCCTTTTATGCGTCGTTAGACGGATTCGTCATAGAAACGGCGACAGTCGGGGGAGAATTTATCGACGCTGATTTCAAGCTCTGTAATCATCACGCCGACAGCCGTCTGCTCATTTAATATTCATGATTCGTCGGCGAAGGTACACGGGTTCCGGATGAAGACGTTTTTTCTATAATTCGCCGGACCCGGCTTGGCGATGGTCTAGGCGTCGTCGTCGTCGTCGTCGTAGGGTGTAAAACAAAATCGACGCTGAGATTTTACACGGTACGCCGGCAGCAAAAGGGGTACAAAGTTGCTCGCTAATGGAGAGAAACGAAAGGAAGGAAGGAACACGCTGGGAATCGGGTAAGTAATTGAAATGTTTCGTAGCTTGGGAGAAGGCAGGCGAGAGGCGTTCGACCCGTTCGAGGCCGGGATAGGGTATGCGGGAAGCATGATAAGGAGCGGAGGGCAAAGACTTCAAACGCATCCGGGCAACTTCGACGCGTCGAACTTCGAGACGAGCAATGGCCACTGCCTTCGAGTTCGGCTACGGACTCGGTCCACCGCAGATGTTACGTCACGTCCGCGAAACGCTGGTCTGATTGATCAAAGAGATCTCCCCGGATGGGTATCCTCCCCGGATCCAGGTCCGTTTTCTTTTTCCTCTCGTCGACCCATCCCCACGTCCCCTCCAACGTCAATTACGCTCATCGCCGGACCGAAATGAAGGCACAGACCCGGCAAAGTTTTTTCGCCCGGGAAACACACGCTCGTATCTTCGATTCAAAGGTAAATTGGATTTTCTGACCGGGCACTTTTATTTTACTTCTGCCCTGAACACCGGAGCCATCGTCCATTCTGCACCGCGCGCGCCGCCAAATAAAAGACAAGACGGTTTCCGTATGCTGTTTCGAATTCGCTCGTACCGAGAGAAGTTGAGGAATTCGAAATCGTTTTGGGTATCCAAGTCTGGGAATTACAGCTACTAGTTTTTATCATGAATGCACAAAATCCGCTGTCTATTAATTCGGGTCGTAACGAACGCTGCACTATATTATAATAAATTCCCGTTATTTTGTTAACGCACCTCGTAGTTCCGGATGACAGCGGGATGCACGCAAATCGCGGTTGCTTGTCGCGCGAGGTAACTTCGCCGCGGCTCGGACGCAGACGTGAACGGCTGCGGTTTCAAGGTGAATAGACAATCGAAAGTCCTCGAGTGGCGGGATACGGCCGGCATGGCATTCGGGGAGCAATTGCTGTCGTTTCATCGACAGTGTCGTCCATCAAATCGAAGCGTCCTAGCCGGCCCCCGAACGGGACACGGACGGTTGTGTTCCACCGTAAACCGATAGCGGCGAAGTGCGAGCGACAACAGCCGAAGCTTCATTTCGAAAATGGGTCCAATGGGAGCCGCCCCGAGGCTGCTCATCCCAATCGTTGGTCTGTCTTCGTGAAATCGATGGCCCGCGGCGGATGCGAACGCACCAAGCCCACACGGGACTACCGGCGAAATTGTTGAAGAAAGGAAATACGAGAAACCCTCCGATACGAGATTTGTACGGGATTCGTGATTTCTGTCGCTTTGGTGACGCTGTATATGCTACATTCGGGGTAAATGCACCTATTACTGCGGTGTTTTTTTGCAATGAGATTGAAATACGTAAAAATATATATTCTTCCCCGAATAAAGGGCCTAGCCGATTAAGATGGTCAATACCAGCGATAATTATTTAGAAGTTTGCCCTCGTCACCGATTTTGATGATCTTGACATATGTTGTCAAGGTCGGTTCGGCCTCAGTTATTGAGATATTTGAAAAAATATTTCCCTCCTACGACCTAACTACAAATCACTCTATTCGCATAATCTTTCCATTGTATATGTCATCCAGAATTTAGGTTTAGGTTTAGGTCTGGATTAGGTATCGGGAGAAATGTGGATACCGAGTCTTCGGAACTCCACCAATCTTTGGTTCGAAAGGTGTTAGAAAAGGTTAGAGATAGCCCTGGGCTATAAATAAAGAATAAAAAAGAAGTTTGAATTATGTCCGCAAGGGTGGAACAATCTGCAAATTCAATACCAGCAACAGTTTTTGGGGAATATCTCGGAAACTAAAAGAGCCCTCCTGATATGTGAACAGGACAAAGTTGTTCGAAATGCCGAAATCTATAACATATTTAAATTTCATCAAAATCGGAGATGAGTATCTCTTTCGAAATAATTACCAAAGTTTTTTTTACGAATATCTCGAAAACTAAAATCGAGCGGTGGTAACGTGTATAAGGAAAAGTTGTTCAGAATGATGACCTCGATAACATATTTCAAGGTCATCGAAATAGATGAGGAGAGCATGCTTCTAAATAATTACCAAACTGCCCTTAGAGGTTTATCAATGGTTATCGAACAATTCGAAAGCTGACCAAGGAAAACCCCTCCAGCTATCCAACTTACCCGCGAGGGTAGTTACAGGGTAAATTAGATTTTGCGGTTCTCCGCGCATTTTCCGGTCTCCGAAGTGTTCTAAAATTCTGAGAAGAGTGTGACATAATTTGGATCCTAAGGCGCATTTCACAGAATTCTTTCAGGTTTGTTTTTTGCAAACTGTGCTCGTAAACAATGAACGACGAGTTTGGTACTCTGGGTCAGAACGGAACGAAATTCCGCCCTCGGAGAAATGTTTATTCCTCGCGTGTTCATACCCCTTGTCATCTCCATTCCACACATCCTGGCCACGAGACATATGATTACAAGCCAAAACGCGATCCCCGAGCTGAAATACGATACCCAGAAGAAGGAGAAGAAGAAGATGATGAAGCGCGTGTTGGATCTCCTGGAGTCTGTGGACCGAAGGTTGAAAGGTTGCCGCAGGTTCAGCGTCAGAATGCGAATGCGGAGAGCGCGCGCATAAACAATTTCCTCACAATGCATTCAATATTAGCGGGTGCCTAGAGAAACCAAGCACAGAGGGAGCAATGAATTTTAAGCTGAAATGGGTAGGTTGCGTAGAACCGGGCAGAAAATCTAACTGAATTTATTCAAATCCCTATCGTTCTGCCCTTCATGCCAGAGGGCAGCCGCAATAAGTCACTGTCGCTGGTTCGGCTTTATGAATAATGCAGCGACCGGGTAGAGAAACTTATTTTCGCGTGGATACGGACAAGACAGACACCGAGGACGCAAACCCAAAGTGCACGGAGATAAGCATAGGTGTGTTCTCTTTTAAGAACCGAGAACCAGTATCAACCAGAATGCCGGAGAATCAGATGAAGATTTGTTCTATTCGAACGAGTGAAACGCAGTTGACACACTTTTCGGTCGCGATCGATACGTCACCCACACCGTGCACGTGTAAGAAGATCACTCTGACTTTGCCCATTGTGGCATTTTATTCGCAATGGTGTATTCTTTGAACGAGACCAGAAAATAAATTTTATACATTTTATTGTTCCAAGTCGTAGTACTTCAAATAATTTGCTCATTTATTCCACTGTATTTCTGTTTCATTAGGAAATTATATTGTTCGAACGGTTTCCCTGTATAATCTCTTGTCAAAACCCTAACTGAATGCTCCAAACCCGCTAAGTCCGTACTCTGTTTCTAGTTTCTCTCCCCTAAACTCACTGGATAATCACTCTCTAATCGGGGGCTCTCAAACTTTGATCCTAACCTCACTGGCTCTCAAAACCTCTCAGACTCTCTTCTGCACGGTAGCCGCACTTGGGAACGTTCATCCTAAACACATAGAAAGCACACACAACACGCGCACTGTGTTGCGTTTGCGTATATTCGAACAGAACGTATTTGTAAATATTGAAAATCGAAATTATTGAAGAATTTAATTTTAGAATTTTAAAATTATATTATATAGGTTAGCAACCAAGTTCGCGACCTCCACATTTTCTCAAGCAAAGCCATTTATATACATTTTTTAAGCACGAGTATTTCATATCAAATTAATCGCAAAATTCAGAGCTTTCCAATGATATACAGTTCAAAAGGAATGGTCACTGAACGAGGTCATAATAATACAATATAAGAATTACGAAACAAAAGGTCGCGAATCTAGTTGCCAAACCTATATTTCTGTGAAATATTGTTAATTGGGCTAATCAAAATTAATCGACTAATGTCTATCCGTCTATAACTGTTTGTGACAGAAGATCATATGTATCATGTTACACTTCATTATTATAATACAAGCTTTTTATTATTGATTCATCATGCAAACCGTACGCTATAAATATGCAGCAATAAACGGAAAGTACAGCTTAAATATGAAAGAATTGATGTATTAAATTTTCGATAAATGTTTGAGATGGAAGATCATTAGTATCATGTTACATTTCATAATAATAATACAAGCTTTTTATTATTGATTCATCATGCAAACCGCACGCTGTAAATATGCAGCAATAAACGGAAAGTACAGCTTAAATATGAAAGAATTGATGTATTAAATTTTCGATAAATGTTTGAGATGGAAGATCATTAGTATCATGTTACACTTCATTATTATAATACAAGCTTTTTATTATTGATTCATCATGCAAACCGTACGCTATAAATATGCAGCAATAAACGGAAAGTACAGCTTAAATATGAAAGAATCGATGTATTAAATTTTCGATAAATGTTTGAGATGGAAGATCATTAGTATCATGTTACACTTCATTATAATAATACAAGCTATTTCTTATTCATTGATTCGCCTATTGATTCACCGTGCATACCGTACGCCATAAATGTGCAGCAATAAACGGAAAGGGAAGTTTAAATATGAAAGAATTGATCTATTGAATTCTCGATGACTGTTTGCGACAGGAGATCATTTGTATCATGTCACACTTCATTATAATAATACAAGCTTTTTATTAATGATTCATCATTCATACCGTACGCCATAAACGTGCAGCATTAAACGGAAAGAGAAGCTTAAATATGAAAGAATTGATCTATTGAATTTTCGATAACTGTTTGCGACAGAAGATCATTAGTATCATGTTACACTTCGTTATAATAATACAAGCTTTTTATTATTGATTCATCATGCAAACCGTACGCTATAAATATGCAGCAATAAATTGAAAGAACAGCTTAAATATGAAAGAATTGATGTATTAAATTTTCGATAAATGTTTGAGATGGAAAATCATTAGTATCATGTTACACTTCATTATAATAATACAAGCTATATCTTATTCATTGATTCACCTATTGATTCACCGTGCATACCGTACGCCATAAATGTGCAGCAATAAACGGAAAGGGAAGTTTAAATATGAAAGAATTGATATATTGAATTTTCGATCGGATGCAAGATACGGAGCGAGAAAAGTGGAGACACGATTCGCTTAAGAGTTATGAGGAACGAAGAGCAAAACGCTGTACGATCGGGCTTGTTAGAATCCGCATTTTTGAAGGCAGTTATGTTGCATGACATTTGATAGATTGACTACATTTTGCGAGTGATCTTGATGGATCGTCTGGATGCAGCCGGTTTTATTGGCCGACTTTCCCATGCTGAACGTTCGATGAAAATTCCTGGACTGAGTAGGTCGATGCGCAGACGTTTCGTAGCTTAGGAACCGAGTTTTAAAGTTAATGGCGCTGTTACGCGGATCCGGTTAAGTTAATAGGACTTCTTGGAACTTAGCCGCGTGAATAATAGATAAAGCAAAATTTGCAAGAACGTGGTCGCTTCCAGTGGCTTGCAGATGACAGAAATGTACGTCACTTTGAGAGTCGGGAGGCATTTGCGTATCTGCTTTAAGATCTGTTAAAAGCTTTTACGTATTCATGAAACGTATACATCTGGACAAAGTTCTTCACAAAAGTATGCTTGAATACTGAAGTTTTCTTTCGCAAAGATAGAAAATGCTACGATTGTATTTGATTTGTGGACTCGTAAAGAAGAAATTATTCCAAGACCACTACCGCCAGGATACCTTATCGTATAGTCATTTCTGGAATAACTCGAGCTTCAATGTTCAAATAAAAATACGCTATGAATAAACGTAGTTATCGATTCTTAATATCTCCAAAGATAAAGATTCATCGATAAAAGAAATTGAAATTTTTCTGACACGAAAGAACAGTGAATGCATAATTTCAAGAATGTTCCTTGTTCGATAAAATTATTTAAAAATTGTGTTTGGTCAATTTTGAAGGTTTAGGCGATTCTCGTGCACAGAAAATGAACGACTTGGCTCTAATGGAGTGAAATATCACACGAAGACGTACAAACAGAGGTGGAAGTCATCGACAGAACGTGTGGGCGTTTCGATCAAACGAGGATGGGTTTTGCAATGGACACGAGCGTTAACGGGTCAAATAGAGCGCAATCGAAATCGGAACGTAATTCGATTAAATCCAGGGTTGGGAACGGCGTTCAAATCGATCTCATTTATCACGCTCGGCGGGATTTAAAGTGGCCAAAGTAATCGGCAATAATGGATCCTCCGCGCAGCGTGAAGAACCCAGCGACGATGACGCGTCGCGGCGCCATGCCACGTGGGAACAAACAAGCGTCTTTAGCGTCGCATACACAGAATAGTCAGGGGGAGAGAGCTTTTATTGACGCGTCATATGCAATCGAATTTATACACGCCTACGCTCTCGCTGTGAACGTTCGGCGAATTCCTTTTCTGCTGAAAAAGTTACGTACAGGGTGTATAAAAAGTCATCCGTCCTGGGGGTGAATCTACACCTCTGGATCGGTGGACATTTGTAAGAGAAACTTGCCGAGAAATTGTTGTTAATATTTCATTTTACATCAACGCCTTCTACTCATCGAAAAGTGAAAAAGTTTGAAAGGCGCCGTATGTCGCAAACAAATAGTTATTGTGATATTATCTGTTAAAGTTTTTGCAAAATTTGATTGTGTGGAATTATACATACAGACAAAAGCATACCACTACAGTCCACACGTTCGTGTCGATGAGACAGAACATGATCGTGTGCGTGCCACGAGATAAACGAAATTTAAACGGACATTCATCGCTAGGCCCGTACGTCTCGTTCACTTTTCGATGAGTAGAAAGCGTTGATGTAAAAAGAACATTAACAACAATTTTGCGGCAAGTTTCTCTTACAAATTTCCACCGATCCAGATGTGTATATTCACTCCTAGGACCATTACTTTTTATACAACCCAGTGATTCGCATAAATATTCCTACATTTTGAAAAAAAAAATTTTACATCTATGCCAATACGCGTAATATCTTGAAATATGAAAATATAGAGCACCTGGAAACACAAATGCTTCCAACGCAAATATTCTATTTGCATCTCCTTTTTCCATTCTGTTAGTTGAGACTTCGTTCCCAAGCTATTAACAATTAAAAGTTGAAAGTACGAATTCTGGGGCGTGCCATTTAAACTCTAATCAGCTGAGTGCTCGGCTGTACTCACGCGCTTAAACATACAATAGTTGCAAAGCAGAAAATGACAGTAGAACCAACGCGGACCTACCTTTTAACAGAATAAAATATTATAAATTAACGATTGGAACAGTCTCGGAAACACTACTGTGTGAAAGCGTGTGCACTTATTGCTCGCAATTAAGTTCATCGGTGTTAGAAATAATCGAGATAAAGAACTCAGTTTGTTTGAATTCGTGAAGGAATCGTTGAACAGTGTCTTTCCATACCACCGAGTGAAGTTTTCACCACGCGATCTCGGAGATTAAATAGTTAATTGTATTCGTCTCTCCGGTTAACCGCGATTACGTAATCGCCGGGGTGCGTCGTATTTGCGGGAAGTTTAAATCTTATTGCAGCCCGCGAAAAATGTGTTTCCCTTTTGAGCGGCGAGCGTT
This sequence comes from Lasioglossum figueresi, assembly GCA_028455805.1. Lineage (NCBI taxonomy): Eukaryota > Metazoa > Arthropoda > Insecta > Hymenoptera > Halictidae > Lasioglossum > Lasioglossum figueresi. The sequence goes on along the minus strand of CM052202.1, from coordinate 7,717,885 downwards.
CGTTACTTAAGAGGATTAGCCGCGGGAAAAGAAACACCCCATTCTCTTATCATCCGTGCAATTAAACGAGACAGAAATTTCCAAGGTTTACGGTCCCCGGTTCTCGCCAAACAAAAACCCCGACTCGCAAATCCGCGTTAATTACAAGGCAGTCGCTTAATCGCGAATTCTGACTACGGGGAACTCTGTCTACGCTTTAGGGGATTTCGGGTACCGCTAGTTGAAACGGAACCGTCTTGTATACTAAAGGACTCGAGGAGCCTGTTGTAGAAAATTTCGCGAAAACGTTGTCGCAGAGTTCAAGGAACTGTTTTGCAGAACAACGATGTACGTACTTGCAACAGTTCTCGAGAAATTCAGCCTTTTGACAGAAAATGTTAAACTCGCATTCCGGTTTAATTTTCTAGATGTGTTCCAGTCAACACCAACGTTAAGCAAGAATTTTGAAACTGCAATTGCATTGTAATATATGTATAAAGAAAGATTAAATATTCCTCCACGCTGTATATGTTTTCTTTAATCGAATGTATTGCAGTATCACGAGTTGACTGCGGATCTTTATGCAAAATAAAAATATTCTGCTTCAATTGCAATAAACTGGAGTGAAATAGAAATTTATTTTCTTCGTTAATACATTTAATAGGTCGAAGATAATGTAATAGTGTTTTTAAATTCTTCTAATGTTTTCACTGTTTGAAATTACACCTCTCCATGTTTGTCATAAATGCATCAAATCCGCAGTCTATTCACGAGTAAAATTTTATTTTAACGACCAAGTCGTCGTTGGAAGAACGACGGAAATTAATGTGTAAGTAATTAAAGCACGCGTGACGGTTAATTAAATTAGGGTTGAAATGAGCGACGGATCACGCGAACAGCGTCGAACACTTTTAGTTTGCGAAGGGAAGGAAACTTACCGGTATTCGGAGCCCTCGCTGAGTTGCCGTACCGTGATAGGGAATTCGCTAGGTCCGTGCGCCTTCAAGAGTTCCTGTAACCGCACCAGGCCTTCGTTGTTCTCGTAGATGATGGTGAAGCTTTTCCAGCCCCAGGCTTTTACTAAATCAACGTACGCCTGAAACATAGGTAGTCAATCATTGGCCGTGATCGTTACGCAAACAATGTCGTGGGATTTTACAAGAATACTTTATGCCGTCCTCTAATGCCGGATTCACTCTGCTCGTTTGCATACAAGGTCCTGGCGCGACTCGAATTTCAATGGCGTAATTGGCCGTGAAAGAGAGCACGGGTAGGTTGAAAAAATTTTATCTCAGATTTTCAACGAATAGGTTAATAACGTGTCCTAAAAGTGTTGTACTTTAACCCCTTCCCCTAACATATCGTGTCTGACTCGTGACGACGATTCTGAACAGAGTTAATCGTACAGCTATCGAAGAATATATGTATAAGCATACAATAAATATGAAGTTTCTCCTTTTTCAGGAAATTACACGAACTCTAAGAAATTTTAATAATTGGCATGGCCAAGGGGTTAAAAATATTGTACAACAACCTAATAGATGCATGTGATCCTTTTAATCAGATTGAACCTCTTGATGGAGGTAAAGTCTGCCGAGACCTTCATTCAAAGCTTTGCCTATTTCACTGGCTAGCTTCTAAATCTATCTAGAAAAGAGCAGCCTTGGTAATGTTAGGACTACCATTAGTACCATATTCTCGGTCGAATCCGCCGAATGATGAGCAGCAAGTTTCTCGCGCAACCGCAGAGTGTTTCATCAAGCCCATCGATGGAAAGTGAAAAACCGAGAGAGCAGCGGGATTCGGTCTTTCGACTGAAGGAATCCAGAAGTTGGCATTGCGTTACGAAGGGCACACAGTGTGTTTAGCGGCGGGTACAGCACGGTTCCACGGGTGCACGCTTTTACGTGGAAAACGACTATCACGGCCGCTCGCTCTCCAATGGCCGAATCGACCCGAGGAGCAACTTCGCGGCTGAGTTTTCACGAGGATCCCCCGCTCTCCTTGGCAGTAACTTGCATTTCGAAGCCGCTTTTCCGATAATCCGAACTTCCTAAAAGCGCCGGTGTATATTTTCCGGCGAGTAACTTTCGGCCCCGTGCCTCCATCCCCTACACCGATTCGAACCCTTGCTCTCACCACTTCTAACGGTTTCGCCCGTACGCGCGCGCGCGCGCGCCCAGGTTATGCTTCCGTTGGTTTTATTCCGGGAGTCGGCGCAAATTCATTTTCAGAATTCGCTGGTACATTCGAAACGAGTGCAACGCGCCGCTGCACCACCGTAAACTGCGATTCATCGATCGTAATTTGCGGCGAGCCGGTTGATTAACGTATTGACCGGCGATACTTTCGTGCACCGCCTGTATTAATCTCTCCGACGTGTCGCGTCGAACTGTTCTAGCGATATCGGTTTTAATTAGTTTTTCCACGGTCGACGTGCTAATTAATTGAGTAGCTCCGGCTGCTTAATTAGAATTTCTTTTGATACGGTCGAGATTGATTAGTCCGTTGTAAATGTTTCGCGCAGCGCGCGAAATCGAAGTGTGTAATTAGTGGGGACAAGTTTCAAAGAGATCAACGGATCTCGTCAATGATCATTAATAGGAAGTTCTCGATTCAATTGTTTCGCGATGTCTCTCGAGAGAGATATCGCACAACTGAATTATTCGTCAATATTTCTCCGGGGACGTTACTTGCTAACAGTAATCAATGGTGCTGCAAACTCGCCAAGCATTTCCGGATAATTAACGGTTGTTAAAAAGAGGAACGATATGCATTTTATATGCGCAGTGAAGCAGCAGAATCGTGATTACAATATGTACAGCATTTAATTCTAATTTGTTTTTATTGTGGTTCCTTTATAGACCCAATAGATAAACTGTGCTATCTTTCATATTATTAGGCGAACAAATAATTCAAGTATACACATATTCTACGAATTATTTCGTGCACCTAATAATTTATAGCCCGTTGAACATTCGAATTGAAAGCAATGTTGGTTCCGACGAAAATTTAATTTATTATGAATTTGGTCACAGCACAAGTCACAGATACGAATATATTTTGTTGTTGGTGTTGTTTATATTATTACGAAGCGAATATATCGGCGAATTTTCTGTGTATCTGCCAATTAAATAAACCGACGTAACCAAAATAATTAGTATTGCTGAAATACGCGCATGATTATTATATGCATGTTACAAAAGTGGAACGCGAATATTCCTAATTCAATTTGCAGGCCACCACAATAATTAGTGTTTCTCCAATTGCTCGTCGTATTTTAGGGTAGGTAATACAACAGGCATTGTTCCATATTCCATGGTAATTTAATAAGCGTTAGTCAAAGTTTATTGCTATGATTGAGGAGACACTGTATTAATCTGGTATCCAATTAATGCCTCCAGAGCAACGTTAGTTTATATAACCTGAAGCTCTGCTCATTATACAGCTGAAGTTTATGATATATTCTATTGGTTACGTGAATGTATTGACGAGTGTTTTTCATATGGATAGCTGTTTAATTTGTACATTGTTCGTTTCCCACAGTTACAGCTCCCTCGACCTGAAGTGTCATTATATTAACTTGCCATCTAATTATCGGACCTCCAATTAAGTGTATTAACTACGCAGTTGATCAATAATGGTCGAATATTTGCTCGGGCATCGATTATGAATTCGTTCGCCTCGATAGAAGTCAACCTGCCGCTGCAATTGGCGAGTTCTAGACAGATACAAACAACGAAGCGTTTGAAAACTTCAATGAATTCTACGGTGACTCCAAAAGGTATTCGTTAACTTTTCCGATATTTAAGAGGAAGCCTAATTTTTCAAATTGTTGGTAGATTTATTCATGAAAAAATATTCAATGTTTTCAGATGTAGATACATATTCTATACAAATGCATAAATATTTCATAGAGACCAATCTACGAAAGAAATTCAACAATGTCAGAAAGACGTTGCAAGAGAATAGGAACTGAATATATGGATTACAATCTAATTCATTAATTTACTCCAATGGGAACAATTTGTGGTTCGTGTGTTATGCCACGTCCCTATTAAACGTCGCAATTCAATCGATACTGCTAATGATTTTATCAGTATGTTGAAACGATACCATGCTAACATAGAATTAATAATTAAGCGTAAGATTGATTTAAGTTTCGGATTGTATCTTTTACTTTTATTTTGTTCATATTACAACAAAATATCTAGTTTTATATATTGTTCCAACATTTTTTAACTTTTCAACAGGCGTCTACTTTTTCACTTTACTGAGTTAATTGGACATGAAAATACACACAAGAGTGAACCATAGAACTGTACTAGCTATTCGAAAACAGATTTATGTATAAAAAAAATGTTCCAAACAAAAATTCTTTAACATCCCACGGAGCATACAATGTAATAGTTGGTGTATTCACGTTTCGCTTTTTGAATAAAAGGATGCAGTAACGATGCTCCCGCGGTAAAAGACGAGAATTGAAAAATACAAGAAAAGTTCAATCTAAAGACATTTCATGCGCAACAACCTAATATATGAAGTCAGTTTACGCTACTTTATAATAACTAGACTGCGGATCTTTATGCATTCGTGAAGAAGAAATTAGTTGGGTCAAATATAAAACAGTAATGGATTAAAAAAATTACAGAAAAAATGAAATGCTGTTCTTAAGGGGTTACACCATCCTGAGATTTAAAAAAATTCGATTTTTTTTAAATTTTCCTTTAACTTAGAGTTCAGGGAAAAATTTAAGCCATGGTAGATGCAACAGCTCCCAAAAATAGCGAACTTACAGTGCTTAGAAGTTTGTGCGTCAGTCGCCGTTTCGGAGCAGATGGGTCGCGTTTCCAAGTCGCACTTTTCCTTCCTTTGCGTTTTTCTCGAAACTACATTTTTACGACTGGTCTAACAAATGTCTCGGACATAATTCTAATAACATTATTTATCGTGTAGAGTAAGATTTTTTTGATACGATATCACAATTGTTTGTAATAATCGTTTAAAGTTTGAATTTTTTGGTAAAAATGAGATGTTCAACTTCAATTTCCTCTCATCTGTACAAAACTGTTTTTTTCCTGAAAATCCCTAAGCTACACGATAGACAATTTATCAATGAACAAGAAAATCATGAGTTTTTTAGTTTCTGATAATCCTGGGAATTACAATCCGTTACACCGTTTGCGCGCGTCCTGACGGAGGAGTACTGCAGGACAACGGATAACTCGACCATTTTTTAATATGTTTTTATGAAATTTACAGAATATATCCTCTATTTTACGCCTTAACCATATATAATAATAAAATAACTGTCACATTTATGGTTTCGTAGAAAAAACTTCGTAAACTTTGATATCATTTCGGCCGCTTTAGGGTGGCGTGACACCTAACGTAACAAAGTCACTAAGGGATGAAATCAATTTTTAGTTTATTCCTGCTTCCCACAATCGATGCAGAATATTTTTATATTGCATAAAGATCCGCAATCTAATAATAACAATCTTTTTCCCGCGTCGATCGGCGCTGTTGTCAGGTGTCGGGAAGTTCGCGGATGCGAACAACGAACTGCATCAAGCATCTTGGAGCGTTTTCTTGAACGCATTTTCTCGTCGACGCGACGTGTCGCGAAGAGAGCGAACGAACCCGTTCGATTCTTCGTTCTCTCGTGGTTGGTTCGATTCCGCGTGAATCTACCGGGTGGAGTTAGCCCCGTTTTCCCGAGGCGCAAGTACTCGGGATTAATATCGAATACAGCATGAAAATCGTGGGCGAGCGGCGCGGTTGCAGCGATACGGAATGACAAATGCGAGCGTGCGCCGCGCGGAAGCGTATGCAAATGCCGGCGCGGTTTCGCGGCATGTAGTGAATCTCATCTGACTCGGTCGGGGACCCAGCGGGGGGAAAAAAGGGGGCCGCGGTGGCTGCGAATAAATCGGCGTGCATCGTGATTGTTCAAGGCCGAGCAATGCCATGCGTCTCCCACAATCGCAGAAAATACGTTGTAAATCTGACTGCGACAACCATGCCCGGCATTTCAACCCGCGGCGGGCCCGTGCACGCCGCTTTTGTGCCTCCGCACTCGCTATGTGGAAATCGTGAGTCGCTAAAGTCACGTTCCCAACGCGCTGCTCGCCACGTTTCCCTCCCGTCGTGATGTGTGCATGCATTTCCGCGCCGGTAACTTGCCAGACCGACACCAACACCATCCAGTTAATTTACTCCGCGCCCCTTTTAAACGGTATCGTTCGGGCCAAACTAACCGATTTATCTCGACAGCACCCGTCGACGCCTTATTCAACCGTAACCGACGTCATTTTTCCGGTTAACGTGCCGGGCCAAGATAAACATTATCATGCGAGAGAAAATTGTTCCATCACCGGTGAAATGTTTCGCGAAACTCCCTGGAAATACGTGCTCTAATCGGATATATTAATTATTGTTCTGGTATCGTGGCACTGTAAAACTATATCTCTCGTCCAAGCGATGGATAACGTTGCCTATTGTGCTCTTCGATGTACAGGGTGTGTCCGTCAATTTCTTGATCTGCATTATTCTTTTAGAAATGATGGTGACCTTCAATTTTATGTCTGTAGATTTCTTGATCTGCATGATCCATTTAGAAATGAAGGTGACCTTCAATTTTGTGTCTGTAGATTTCTTGATCTGCATTATTCTTTTAGAAATGAAGGTGACCTTCAATTTTGTGTCTGTAAATTTCTTGATCTGCATTATTCTTTTAGAAATGAAGGTGACATTCAATTTTTTTAAGTGGACTGCTATGTAGTTCATTCGTGTACAACACAGTGCTCCTCAAGATCTTACAACATTTCTTTTAGAAATGAAGGTGACCTTCAATTTTGTGTCTGTAAATTTCTTGATCTGCATTATTCTTTTAGAAATGAAGTTGACCTTCAATTTTGTGCCTGTAAATTTCTTGATCTGCATTATTCTTTTAGAAATGAAGGTGACCTTCAATTTTTTTCAATGGAATGCTATGTAATTCATTTGTGTACAACACAGTGCTCCCCAAGATCATACATCATTTCTTTTAGAAATGGAGGTGACCTGTAAATGTTGTGTCTTCATCTGCATTATTCATTTAGAAATGAAGGTAACCTTCAATTTTGTATCTGTAAATTTCTTGATCTGCATTATTCTTTTAGAAATGAAGGTAACCTTCAATTTTGTGCCTGTAAATTTCTTGATCTGCATTATTCTTGTAGAAATGAAGATGACCTTCAATTTTGTGCCTGTAAATTTCTTGATCTGCATTATTCTTTTAGAAATGAAGGTGACCTTCAATTTTGTGTCTGTAAATTTCTTGATCTGCATTATTCTTGTAGAAATGAAGATGACATTCAATTTTTTTAAGTGGACTGCTATGTAATTCATTCGTGTACAACACAGTGCTCCTCTAGATCATACAAGATCACAAACGGTAGTGGCCTTCAGCGCCCTGTACGCCGGCAGACAAAAGTTGACGTCCAAAGTTGATATTTTCCTTCTGCCAAAAAAGAGCGGAAAACTAAGATCGCCGAATACTTGTTCGAATACTCTCCGCAAATGTACAAAGTTTCCAAAAAAATCGGAATATTCGGGTTAGCCGAGGTGCGCTGGCTAAAAGAACAGAGAGCAAAAGTTTGGCATTCTGAAGTCGTTGAAGTAGGAAGACCTCTTAGGGAAGAATCTTGACTTATCAGACAGCGGGGGGCATAAAATGCGAGAGCTTCCATCTTTTAGCGAGTACGATCCACATTCCTCTCAGACGCCAGTTCTTGACCCGACTGTTTATTTTCCACTGGAGGATGCCCAGAGACGCATTAACCGATCGCATCGGCGATAGCCCGCGCGCCTCTGAATCACCGTGTACTTTGCTAAATTCGTTGGTGCCGGGACAATGGAGGTCATTCAAGGAAACGTTAACCTGCGGGACGTTGAAAAATTGTGAGGCAAATAGAGGAATTCGATACCAGTGCGTACAGACGTAGACAGGAGGATCCGTAGGAGCTGCAAACGAGCGTTTTCTTTTTGTGACCCTCGTCACGAGCACGTTGCCAAGGGGTTCGTTAGCGAGAACACTATGATACGCTGTGCACTGTTACTTACGTTTTATGCATGAGCGTAAGAGCATAATGCAGCTGGGGTTAACGGCACGTCTTTTCAAGAGAACACGACCGACGACGACGACAACCGTTCAAGAAATTGTCTCGGGCTTTTAACCGAAAAAAATCAATAATGTTTCTCCATTCGATGCATTCACTTTTCTACCAATGCGCACAAATGGAATTGGCTTTATTCGTTTTATTCGTGTACGGAGGCCGGTCGGTCGCGCCTCTATTGCATTCTACGCTCCCCTTACTTTTTTCCAGATATTCAATTAGCACTGTTGTACGAGTAAACGTACCGCCATCGGTAGATTCTATTTGCACTGATTCGTTCTAACAGGAAAACGCGATGTAGTCGTATCTGGCCGACTATTGTTTCACAATGTTTATGCTATCCGTGAATGAATGGTGTCTAACGAAATCGGAATTACGAACGATTTTCTGGGGCAGCCGATCCAGTTCATCGTTTGTTGCGACGCGTTGCAATGGCTTCATGCTGACACATGCGTATATCGATCTATGCATTTATTCAATCCGGAGAAATTGCGGAAATTGTGACAAAACTGAGTGGATGATATTCGAAACAGTAGAAACATTCAAAGAATTTCTTGTCGTCGATATATTATTTTTTTAACTATTCTGGTCATTTTGATGAAAAAATTTAGTCAACCATAGGATAAAAAAGCGATTAAACTCGACCCGAAACGTTACGGCAAGTGCATTATTAAGCAGCAGCTTTCTAGACACATTTCAATATAATTCCACGTAGTATCATTTGCAGCAGAGGTAAGCCTGAAGCGACATGGACTTTAATAAGAACAAAGCGAAGAATGTGTAAAGCTCTCACGAAATGAGAAGTCCTTCTTCAATCCTTTTAACGAGATGGCATACATCGCAAGCGAATATTTTTGCATTTTATTGCGGTGGTTTTAAGTTATCTCGAGCCTGGAGAGGTCGTAAGTCGAAAATTCTTAATTTTAACTTGCATCTCAAATTTCACGAGATCAATATAAAACTTCCATCTCTAAACGCATTAACTCAAATTTTATCGTGATTTGGTTTAATACGAATTCCCGACTATATTCCCAGTCAAAATAAAAGGATATGGGTGAACAAATGAGGGTGAATAAATAAGAGACTATATGTTTCATTTCCTTCGCTCATTAGCAGTCGTGTAATGAAATTTAACAGGATCCATGTAATTATCCTGATCAAATTGAGTTTTTAAATATGTACATATATAAATCCAAGAACTTTGTTTGAATGTCTTGATATGGATTACTGTTAACTCCACACAACGCCATGACGTTTCACGTATTTCACCGACGTTTCGATGCAACGCTTTTCCATTTCCATGCTACCGAATATCCTACTTTCTCACGAATCCCTGCCTCCATTCGGAACGTTCAACGAGCATACATGTTCCATTTATTACTACGAATTCTCGAATGAAATGTAAGAAAAAATTTGCATTGTACACAATTTTATGAATGTTTTCGCGAGGTACTGTTTATTTACTAGGCTTCGTATGAGATACACGTTTGTTCCCTAAAGTGAAGCAAACATGATATCAACGAAGTGAAAAAGAACAATGGCGAAACATTCATGCTCGACGTGTTGACTGTCTGTTGGTTGTGCATTTATGAGGAATATAATTTAATATTTGAACAATCGTTAATAATTATATCCATTAAATTCATAAATTACAAATATGTATGGGTAATCAAAAATGTGCATATAGAAGTGACATGACACACTACCGACCAAAAGTTTGGAATCAATTGCCGATTTTTGTAAAAATCGAATATATCGATCAATTTTGAAACGATCCATCGTTATAATATCAAATATTAACTAGCAGAATAATATTTCTATTCGTTATTCATACACCCAGTGTAAGACAATGTTCGGAATGCACTTTTCTAAAAGGACATCTTTGGCAACTTCTACAAGAAGCATGGAAAAATATCAAATTAGAAACATTCGATAAACTAATAAATTAATAAATAAAGACGGTTTTTTAATGAAAAAGTAATTTGAAGAAAACTACATATTCCTTGATAAAAAATGTAAAACATATTACTCGTTAGTTTCTTCAGAAGTTAATCTTCCTTGGTTGTTCTAACGACATTCAGTTCTTATAAATCTCCTATTTCTGTGAATTTACGCCGTGAATCCAAACTTTTGGTCGTATTTTTTGTGTATTTTTGTGCGTTTGGTAGTGTATGTACAGTAAAAAACAATAATTGCAATAATCTCGCACCATTTGTTGCTAAAAACTGTGTAATGTTTCCCCTACGATAGCTAAAACTCGGATAAAAACATTACTCTCCGGGAAAGCCACGTTATTGTAGCATAAATCCACAATTCCGATGAATTTACTAGGTTGCCCGGATGTTTCTATGATATACGATTTCGCCGGTGATTTACCGTGCGTGAAAATAACTGTATGGTAATAAAGTAATGTATAGACTCGTTGAGAAAGATAAGAGGTTAAGTACGAAGCGCTCGGTGCACAGACGTGCCTGAAATGGTAACGTAATAGCGATGATAAATTTCGTTGGTGCTACCCGCGTGGACACGCTCGTCCCTGGACTTGAATTTCACCGATACCGTGATATAAAGATAGCTGGTGGCGTGGTTCGCCAGCGGGAGCCGGTAGTGAGATATTTCCACGCAATTTACATCGTCTGTGAAAGTCCGCGGGTCCCTTACACGCCCACCAGCCGCGCGGAGAATACGAAATGTCCATGCTCCTTCGGCCTTCTATTTTACAAATTACCCGCCGATCGTATCACGGGGTAACCGGGAACAGGAGACTTTTCGAAACCTGTCCGCGTAGGATTCACTGGATCAACGGGGTACGTTCCAATTCCGCGACGAATGCGCTCGGAGATAACCAAAGGGAAATTTATTTACGTGACAGGGATTATCGTATGCATTCTCCTATACAGTGAAAGTCCATTTATCCGAACTAATTTTGTTCGAATACCCCGCTCACGACTAATGCCCCCTGTTTTATCGGACGGGGTTCGAATAACGTCATTGTGCCCGCTGAAATGGTTATCTTTCGACAATGGCGCGAGACGTGCAATGGGTGAACATTTGTACTAAATGCGCATCTTTACTCGAAACAAGAATTATCTGCTGCAATTGCAAGACACGAAGGTTCACTAAAAATGTATTCCTTCTATTAACATTAATACCGTGGGTTAATGATTTCAATAAATGGAGAATATATGTTTTCTCTGTTCCGTATTTCACCCACATCACTTTTCGTGATAAATGCGTAAAATTGATTAACGTTGAAAGAGGAGGTGTCGATCTTTGGGAAAATTAATATTCATATGATTTTTGTTTATGCAAATTCGCGATTCATTATGCAGCTATTATGGCGCAGATACGTCGCGTCACCTTTTTATTATGCAACTCGTTCATGTTTATTGTGTGCATCGCAATCGCCGTCGAATACGTGTCGTTTTGTTTTCTGAACCGATAATTTTATGAATATTGTACTGGCATTTAATCAAACGTGAATTCCTTTATAGGAGCAATAATGCGATGTTTGTTCGGCATGTAAATAGTATAAGCGCGGGGCGTACAATTCAACATCATTTGCGTGAATTAATCAATTCACCGTGTCATCGCTCGGATCGAGTGAAAGCACAGCACGCGATTCATTGAACGACATACAATATAGGAGTCATTAAAAGTACATCAGTAGACGGCACAATCTAAGCGCAAAGGTAGAAACACACGAATATAGTTACGTTCACTATTATCGCTTAAGATCACGTGGTGGAAACAGATCTTCCTGTTTCGATGTAAGAAAATGTTATACAGTTGGGCAGTGGTGGGCCCGGAAGGGGCCCCTCAAACGCCTGCTTCCCCCACCAACCACTGTTTCATGCAGCGTGCGTTTTCGTCGCGATGGCGGATGCTGGAAGCGGACAGCAGGCGCTATGGTTGGAACGGTTTTATCTTAAATACGGAGAAGATGGCCTTCTCATTTCTCAATAATACAAAGATGAAACTTTTCAGTAATCAAAAGGACTAGATAAATGATCAATCGAGGTCGCTATTTCCCTCAAAAGTCCTATTTCTACGTTTACGAGGCGTAATTTGCATTTTTCGACAGCATGTAGCTGTCGCAGCTTTATGAAAATAGCTACGTGCGCAGCTGTATGCTTCCGAATAATGCAAATTACGGCTCGTAAACGTAAAAATAAAACTTTTGAGGGCGATCGCATCTAGCACTGTTGACTACTGAAAAACCCGATGTTTGCATTATCGAGAAATGAGAAGGCGCACCCGGCATCCTGCTAACTAACTGGGACCGAGAGGTGCCTCGGAAAATCGAATTGTTCAGGTAATCGAACGGTATTAAAATTATTTATTACAGATACATCATTGCGCCCGGATTCACTGTACGATACGACGTCTGTTTCACCATAAACGGGCACGTGGTTAACAATTCTCACACTTGAAATTTGCTGCTATAGCGTGGCGGCCAAGGGTCAAGTTAATTGGATATGCGCATAAATCTGAGCAGTAGCCGACGGCAAATCTTCCATTCCGAATATTTCACCAGTTAATCTGAATAATCCTTTCGAACACGCAATCTCGGTAATCTGTGTAACACCCAATTCTCATTCCATTCCTACATTTTCTCTTCACCCGCTCTTTCGAAAATATTCCGTTCCGAACATTTGCGGCCGTTTCGTTTAATTCTACCTGTGAATTATCGCCGTGAGAGTGATTCCACTTAATGCACTATGCGAATCTCAAAATTAAAACGGCATTTGGGATCGTTCCGTCGTCATTCCAATTACACTGCCGCGAAAGGTTGACCGTAACATCGAAACTCGTTTTAAAGCGAAACAGTCCTGCACTGTTTTTCGCCGCGAAGAAGAAAATCGTGTTACCGACTCTGGACCTTCCAACACGATGAGTCTTTTAGATCTTTACTGCTACCCAACAATTATGTTGGATCTTTATAACGATCAATTAATACCATTTCTATTTATTT
>CM052202.1:7625281-7704672 GCA_028455805.1 Lasioglossum figueresi | reverse complement strand
ACCCATCAATTATGTTGGATCTTTATAACGATCAATTAATACCATTTTTATATATTTTTAAAAACTTTGAAGGCTACAGTCATTTTGTCCCTGACAGTCGATAGCAATAGTGAACGGAACGTGGTGTGGAGACTATTCTCGTATTTGGATACATACATCCACTTTAAAGGACAATGATACTTCGCCAAGCGCATTATATTATTCGTTGACGACGCACGCTTCCACTTCTGACACCCAGTTTTCATTCGCTCGGTGACACAGTCACCGGTAATCCTGAATTCGTCTTGACTGTCTGCGTTCCAGTTCCAACGAGAACAATTCCGGTTGCCGGTGTACGGAAACGACGCAGATCGACTGACTAAGCGTTCATTGGATTAGTTGTTTAGGCAGTTGATTCGGGCCTTTGGAATGTGAACAGGTTCAACATTATCACAATCGAGTACGCGTTTGCTTGAGTCCGACAATAGACGATTGATAGTCGTCTAGAGCACCAACTTAGGTTCGTTGTATTCGATCCGGTTAATGCTGCTGTTTGCTATAGAACGTTCTACGAGACTGTAACTGTTAAACGTAGTTTTGTATTTCACATTGGAAATAATGTACATGACTAATTTATTCAAGGCTGGTTGTTATTTATTCTACATTTCAGTTTCGGTAGTAAAATTGAATGAACATAATTTTTTACAAGGAAGCTTATTAACATTTTTACTGCCATGTCAATCATGGGTGACACAATCTTTTTTATCAAATTTGAAAATAAATTAGTTTCTCTATTCCACTGGAAAGAAAATGAAATTTTTTGGTTGTACATATTTTTCATTTACAAGATTGAATGAAAATAACTTTTTTCAAAGAAGCTTATTAACATATTTACTGCCACGTCAATCATGGGTGCCACAATCTTTTTTATCAAATTTGAAAATAAATTAGTTTCTCTATTCCACTGGAAAGAAAATGAAATTTTTTGGTAGTACATATTTCTTATTTACAAGATTGAATGAAAATAACTTTTTTCGAAGAAGATTATTAACAGTTGTAATGCCACATCAATCATGGATGACACCATTTTTTTAATCAAATTTGAAAATAAATTAGTTTCTCGATTCAACTGCAAAGAAATTGAAATTTTTTGGCTGTGCACATTTTTTATTTACAAGAGAGATTGTCATACTCGCATAATTATAATAAAGAATGAGTTCAATAGACTGCGGATCTTTATGCAACTGTGGCTTCTGAAAATTTTCAAAAAATGCTAGGATATAAAATACGATACGACAGAATTTATTCGAGTTTCTTCGAATTCGTCTTCAAAAATTGCAAATTGCATAAACATCCGCAGTCTAGTGATCAATTTAGAAATTAAATCAATTACGTTCGTATTAGGCAGACTATAAATCCTTTCTATGTATAGTGAAATAGTTTAGAACTGACAGCATGATTATGTATCGAATACTAACTACGATTCCGTGAACATTCCATTATTACAGCAATTCCATAGCCCGTGTCTACATTATTTAGAATTATTCGTGTATTAAGGTTCTATTCAAGTTAAACGGCCATGGTACATCTACTAAAGGATGGTAGAACGAGCATAAAGGCATTGACAAAGCATTACAGAGAGCATTATAGAGAGAATACCTCATCATCGTCAATTAAATCTATTATCGTATACGCCTACGCAGACTAGCAGTTGAAACGTTGATTTTAAATCGCTTTCTACATTTTCTGAAGATTCAACTTTAAAAATAGTTGTAACATGTAAATTAAGAAACAGTGCTTATTCGAGAATTATGGTTGTTATTCCGATTATGAATGCAGCAGCCTTCGCACCGTCCTGTAAAAATTCATGGAAAAATATTCCGACAGAAACAAGCAACCGGCCATTTTATTCGAACCACCGCGGAACCCAACAATACTCGTAGGAAGAGTGCGTGTCGATGGAGAAAAATTCTGAAGGCAGGCTTCAAGTTTCACGTGCCCTCAAGTCACGTATACCAGTCTGCATTCGAAGACTTTCGATATTTTACCCTTTTGCTTGTTTCACGATCTCTGAATTTTAACGAGACTCGCGTGAACTTTGTTCCACTGGCATGGAATATTCTGGAGTAGGGACTTCGATGCAGTGCGCATCTGTGTTCTGCAATATTAAAATTAACCTGTGAATACCTTCTTTCTCTTCCTTCGTACCGACTGTGAAAATTTCGAACAGAAGAAGGTAAATGTGATTTTAGCGATAACTACCCAATTTTATAGACTAATTTGAAGAAAATAAAAATAAAAATCTAAGTCAATTGATACATTTTACGTGCATCTGCATACCATCGAATATTGGCAAGAAGTAAATAAAGACTTTGAGTATTTTGTATACGTTCATTACACGCAACTTTGTGTAAACCTTTAAACTTTTTTGTAGATGACTAAACATTTGGAATCTAATAATAAGCGACGGAAGTTGAAACTATTCGTGAATAAAGTTGATTCTTATTTAATAAATATTCAACGGTTAAAGTTCTAGGTAAGGAAATTTCGTACCGCGGAAGCAAACCCGAAATGATGATATTGTGATTATGAGTTTCCATAATCGATAGACGATCTCCTCCGTTCTTCCCCAAGTTAATTAGAAAATTAATGCTGTCTAATACGTTTTGTCGCGTTCAAAGGGAAATTCGTTGGCCATTGTGTGCTTAAATCAAAGTTTCCCGAACAAACAAAGTTGCGCGCGCCGTTGAAGTTGTTAGACAGAACGGCAGCGAAAGTTCAAGGCCCTTATCGTCTCGTTCTATGCTGGCCCTACACGAGCCCAGAGTTTCCCAACGTTTCCGGAAATAACGAGTTACTGTCGTCAGGGGTTGTCGATTATAATTTCGCCGGTTCCTCCTGAATCTGCCTGAGCATTGTCCGTTCCAACAGTTGCGGTAAGTTTACCGAAACTTTAGTGAAACCTCCCTCCATTTTCGTTGCAACGTCGCTGCGCGGACATCGAAAAACAGCAGAGGAGGAAAACTCAAACGTAGAAGAGCGAAAAAGAGGACGTCGGGAAATCTACTGTAGAACCCTGAGACGAAAGAAGTGGTGGTTTTTATTTTCTGGGACAAGATAGTAAAATAGCTAAGAAACTATTCTACTCTCAATTGGTAAATTTTAAACTAATTTTTACCCTTCGAAAAAGTGTATTTCGTCCCTTTCTTAATTCTCAAATTGAAAAACGGAAGGTACATATCTTTTATTCATTGAAAATTACAAACTCTTTCTTTAAATTATTTCAAAATAAAAAAAATACTTTTCTTCGTATTGTTATAAAATAAATTTGATTTTTACGGAAATCTGCCCACGTTGAAGTACAACATTATAATTCACTACACGATTTTCTCCCATGCATCACTTCTAAAAACGAAGGGTACTCGCGAGAGATCTTTCATTTTCCAAATAATTTCAATGTTCCGCCGAGTACGTGTTCTTTGCATCCCACTTTTTCCCAACCATTAATTTCTTTCACACTTGTTTCCGACGAGATCCGTAGCGAAGAAAGAACGTGAATTTATAACGCGTTACGCGTATAATTTATTTTTCAAGGAAAAGTGAATCCCCGTTCGCGCGGGCTTCACGGCTCGCGGAGTTTATCGGGTTAATTTAAATTTATTGGGAAAGTGTGCGAGCTGAACGTGGACGGTTCAGAAGTTATTCGGCGTAAATCAAATCCTTTACGGCCGTCAGACGCAAGAGTCGTATTCTGAAACAATGCCCTCCAAATAATGTCCTTTTGTTTTGATTCTCTAATGCTCCGTGGAAAAATGCACTCGGCAATCCCTTCCTCTGTCCTCCTCGCAGATGCATTTTTCGCGGAATCCTCTCTTCGATTCGTCGTTCGGATTCGCGACGCTTCTTTACGAACTTCCGCGAACCCATTCTCTGGCGAAGCGAGAGAAATCAACGGAGTACTGTTCGCTTTTAATTCTGTTCCTTCTACGAGCCTTCCTCCGCGCGATTTCAAATAATGGATTCCCAAGCTGTCTGAATCAATGTTCTACATTTCTGAAACGTCGAAATTCCCCATCTATTGTGGAAAAATCGCTGCTGGTAACTGAAAAACATACAAAATCAAGGAACGGTAAGATCTGACAAAACATTATCATCGATGATTATTTTATTTCAAAATAACTATCATTTATTTCAAATCGTCCAAAATTAGGAAACGTTGAAACTTGCGATGCTCGAAGTATGCGAGATTTATTCTGACCAGTTCGATCGCATCGACTGCTTAAAAAAAGTGAAATTCAATTCCCTTATAAATCAATATTGTATCTAAGAATAAGATGTAATTTATTTAAAATCGAAATGCAAATCGGGAGTTATTTCGATTCAATGAATACGTAAGCTCTGCACACCAAGTTTTCGTGAAGAGAAACCCCCTGAGAACTTTGAATGTGTTTTTCTCGAAAACCCATTTTACGAAACGTTGAACGCTGCAGCTTAAGTAGAGTTTATCGATTTTTGCACAAGTTTGTTCAAATGTTCTCAAATATGTTCTCTGTTCGGTGGCGCGAGGCTTTTCTTAGATATTCCAATTTTCATTCAATTTATGTGCAAATACAGGACTTCGGTGCAGCTAAAAAAATAGTAATTCTTCGGTAGAAAAGGAAATAAAGAAACGACAGTTAAAATCATCCTGTTTCCAACCTAAAAAATTCCAAGGCTCGAGATTGCAGAAGCTGATCGTGAAGGCTAAGAACTTCAGTTTAGAAGTTTCGACTGCACAGATTAAACTAGAACTCTAGACGGTACTTAGATCAATTTAGAAGATACAAACTCGAACTTCAAACTGCTCCGATCGCATTAGAACTTGGTTCGGTTCAATACCGAAAGGAAATTGAAAATTTTGATTCTATATCGCGATCAGTGTTCGTGAATTTAAATCATGAAATGATGGAGCGCAATTACATTAAGCAATAATTGCACCAGCTGTTGAATTAAATTTACTTTGAGCAATTCGAACGTTCTCTAATATTTCTTTTGAAACCGGGCATGCGAAGTCCCAGTAAAATACTTCATTGTTTTCTTTCGCTTCGCATTGCGAAAATATTTCCCGGTGAATAAAATAACATACGATAAAAACCACGTATTCGTGTATTCTTTTATACAGAATTCCAGATTATAGATTCGAAGGTGTGGGTTCTCCTGTGTTTTATTTAGTTCGAGTAAGAAACATTCTTTAATAGAAAGGGGAAAATAACAGTGAACTATTTTTTTAGAAAGGCTTCGACGACGGTATCAATTCGTTAAACACGATACACGTTTAAGGAATGAATCCAACGGAACGAAACCCTCGAAATGGCCACTGACCGCGGTTATCGCACACATCGGATAATCCTCTGACGACGTGGCTTCGACGTTTTGATCGTCAGTCTGTGTCGCCAGTTATCCCTATTATACTCTGTGTTTCCCTTGCCAGAACCGTCAGACGCGGAGCCAACCGCTTTACGATAAAGTTATTCACTTCGGAGGAAGTAAAACCGCTTTATGGTATCGCGTAATCTTTCATCGTGCTCTCGGTAACAGACGATATACGGCTCATATACATCCCCCGGTCTACATTCACGCTACTTTGGCCACAATGAATTTCAGCCGGGTCGGACATATTTATAAAGAGACTCGTTACGCTATCGTTCTAACGACGTATTAAAAAAAACAGACCAATACTGTGCGCATAAGACTGAAATTGAAGCTAAATTGGACAGCGTTTCACCTCAGAGCGTGACGGATCACACTCATTCACTGCCCAGGAATTGTTTACTCCATGCGCCTAAAGAAGTTTTCACGAAGTTTTCAAAGCATTAGAATGAAGGGGGTGACTCGTGACCAGAATTGCAAGGGTTCCGGATACGCCTTCTCATTTTTCAATAAAACAAAGATGGGATTTTTCAGTGGTCGAAAGCGGTAGATAAAAGTTATTATCTATTTTTGCGTTAATGAGGCGTAATTGCATTATTCTTCAGCATGTAGCTGTCGCAGCTACATGAAAATAGCTACATGCACAGATGTATGCTTCCAAATAATGCAAATTACGCCCCGGAAACGTAAAAATAGGACTTTTCAAGGCGATCGCGGCCTAGATTGATCTTTTATCTAGCGCTTTTGACAACTGAAAAACCCCATCTTTGTATGATCGAGAAATGTGAAGGCGCATCCGGAACCCTTGCAAATAAACTAAATAAAGTTTGAGACAAAAGTCAGAATAAACGAACAGCCGTCGAACGTTTTCCGTTGACGTGGATTAGGCGATCACGAACATCATCGGACACAAGAGCTCCGCTGTTGTTAGCCGTAGCGCACTAAATCCACAAACCGTGTCCTCATATTTGTACGAGCGGACAGCAGGGGGTGCAGCGTCCGGACAACTTGAACCAGATGCGTAAGATTGCTTCATCTCCGGGTGGCGTTCCGTTAATGGCGCAAACATGTCCACGAGGGATGCATCGGTAGTAACGAGCGATGCCTCGTAGACCGATCAAAACAAGGACCGTCGTTTTCACGCGATCCGTCGCAGGAGCAACGATTATTGCATCCGGGATCCGAACAGAGCCCGGTATCGGAAGAAACATGAAACAGCGGGGGTGTGGGTGCGGGATGGGAAACGTTCGGGTGCTGGTGCAGCAGCAAATAACTGGTTCTAACAAACATTCCCGAAGGGTAGTCGAGGCAATCGGCTTTCAATCGGGTTGGGAGAGGACGGTGGTTCGTGCTCGGCCGCGTGTTCCCTGAATGGCGTTGATTAGTAACTACTTTCGGAAATAAACGAGAATGGCCAGGGCTCTGTGTATCGTGGCGGTCAGCTCGGTTGGGCGGTGGGAAGGAAACGGCCGGAGACGAAGAAAGACGGGGATGAAAAGGGGAAAAGGCGAGTGGAAGACGGGTCGGCCATCCCCCGTACATACTGTGTACAAGTAACTGGATCCACCGGAAAGTGCTTATCGGTGGATCGGTGTAATGTGGCGCGTTGCTTCGTTGTGTTGGTCCCTTGTGCCTGTGACCCTGCGCACCTCTGTGTCTACGTGTGCGTGGCTGCTGCAGGCGTTGCGGGTGTGCTCGACGGAAACCGTAACGAGCAAAGGGCCGACTACGAAACAGTACAAATTGAATTTCAACGGCAACGTAACGGCTGATTCGAGCGATCGCGCAACGTAGTCCGGCCTGAGAGTATTCGGCGCGGCCGATACGGGGCACAGGCGAGGAGACGGCGGTCCATTATCGGTCAAAAGGAGGATCGTTAAATCATTGGCACGGCAGCGGCAATTCCAGACTTCGCGGTTCATTAGAGCGACACGGATACATCGGCCGCGTCTGCGCTTGCGGCGATTCTAGCCGTCAACGGCGTCGAACAGGAATCAGAGTATTGAATTTGTCAAACCGTAAGACCATTTTCTTCTTCTGATTCGTTGCGTTAATCCCCCTCCCGTCTCTTTCGCTGTCGGCGACATTTTTATAACGAGGTTCGCGATTGGCATCCCACACAGCAGCCCGATCGGCTGATCTAGCAGTTTATTAAGATTTCAATACTATTTCGAGGTTTGGGGTATAACAACGTGTTGTGGAAAGCAGAATTGTAGGAACGGGATAAATCTCCGTGGAACATCATCCGGAAGTATGGAATAAAATTTTGTTGTTCGAAACTTCGTTTGCGAGAGAATCGAATTCGAAAATTCGTCGAGTACGCGTGCTATTGAGTAGAAATTGGCTGACATATCTGTCTATAACCTGTCCACTCTATTGGTAAATATCGAGACACGCAAAGCTGTCAACTTTTTCAAATCGATTTTCCCCAAATCGAAATACTTTCGAATAAATTGAAAAATTTCTATTCTATATTTTCGATTACCTTTTTTTCACGTCGCGTCCACCCATTTATACTTGTACCGTCAGATTGCAAATACACTTTGCGTATTATACATAGAAGGAGTTCGATTATATGTGTCAAAGGGTGCTTCTACAAACCAATCTAACAAGCTAATGAAAAATGACGTTTTCACTGCAACGCCTCTGTTTTGAAATTATTAACGATAA
This sequence comes from Lasioglossum figueresi, assembly GCA_028455805.1. Taxonomy (NCBI): domain Eukaryota; kingdom Metazoa; phylum Arthropoda; class Insecta; order Hymenoptera; family Halictidae; genus Lasioglossum; species Lasioglossum figueresi. Next base: position 7,696,614 of record CM052202.1, on the reverse strand, counting down.
AAGTCAATCAATAGCGTTGCGCGAACCAGCCCTTTGTTTTCGTGTTTCGCAGACGTACAGCCTTTGCAAACGAAATTTAAATTTCACCTTCGTCGCTGGAGTTCAAGGTTATTTGAAGGCGATGTCACAGTACATATTTTTAGTAGTTATATTTGCAGAAATATATGTAGTTATTTAAAAAAAAATCATTGGTTACCTTGAAAACTACAAGAAAAAACTCCGACTTCCAGTATAATTAATCTGCCAAAAAGTTGAATATACAGTTTAATATACATAATTGTAGAAAGTCTATGGTTCATGGCTGAAGATTTTTAAAAGAATCCTTCGACAGCAACAGCAATTTTAATCATAAACCAACGAGCTTCAATAAAAAAAAAAAAAAAAAAACGCCCTGAATAACAAAATCCAATACTTTCCTTCGTCGATTATTGTGTAAATGAAGATTTTTAAGCTTCTATTTGGTGCAGCACAATTATTGAAAAGCCTATTAACCCTCGGACAACGGGCGATTTTTATAGGTATATAATTGACAATATGCCGAGGACCGTTCACAGCTCTAACGAATAATTTTTAAAAATTTACTTTCGACGATATCTCGTGTAGACGCGTTAGTCTTTCCGATATCCTCACTGAAACAGCTATTCGGTTAGTTTAATCGCCACAAATCGAATACTAATATAATTGACAATGCTTAAGACCGTTCACAGCTCTAACGAATAATTTTTAAAAATTTACTTTTGACGATATCTCGTGTAGGCGCATTAGTCTTTCCGATATCCCCAATGAAACAGCTATTCGGTTAGTTTAATCGCCACAAATTGAGTACTTAAACGACAATTTAGATGTTCCCGGTCAAAAATAACTCGAGCACAGCACTCGGAGGATTAATAGGCTACCGGTAGATAAAGTGTTAACATAATAAATCATTTTTATTGCCGTGCACAAAGGGCTGAGAATTTTGTTTGGTAGCACAGGGTTAACAGAAGAGCATTGTGGGTCATCGATGGACGCGATGGGCTACTCGCTGCTCATCATTGATCTAGGACATCGTCTTAAAATCGTCGGACTTGTTTGTCGCAGGCAAAGCTATTTGCGTTTCGGACATGCGGGTTATTAGGCTTCCGCTTTGCCATCGGCGTAATGCCGGCAGAGAGCGGCCTTCTATGAACCCTGTCTGCAGTTTGCAATCAGTTTTGCAGGCTCGATCGAGGGAGCGGCGACCGTGGGCTTCTTACAAAAGATTTTCGATCAGGAAAATTCCTTTGATACGGCCGGCTGCCTACCGGGCTGCGGCGTGCCTCGTCATATCGTCGAGCATTACACGGTTCCATGCACCGTGTTTACAGACGATAGCCGTATACCCCTCGCTCCCTGTTCCCGCTCGTATAACGTTAGGAAATGGCGATTCATGCAGATCTGGGCCCGGGCAGCAAAAGCCAGATGGTCCACTAACGAACCGTTTTAAATTCTGCGCCGAAATTTCATCTCCGCGGGAATTTCCCGACGCCGTCCCTGAATACTTTGACCCGCTACGACGAAATTCTGCATGGCCCCGTGTAACCATTCTACCGGATTATGGAAAACGTTCAGATTTTCGACCGGAGTAAGTTTCAATTTACTTGTAATATCCAAACTACGCCACCGCATATAGGAACTTCCGCATGACGTTTCCCGCTTTCAATTTCACAGTCGGAGATCTTTCCCCCCGGATGCGATCTTCGGATAATCTTGAACGGTCGGTCTCCGCAGTCTTGAAAGCCGTCCACGGATATGGATAAAAGAAAGAAACGCGAAAAGGTCCGAGTCATTCGGCTATAAAAGGATTTTCGAGAAAGTTCAACTATATTTCCCCGGTCATTACGTTAACAACGTTTCCTTCGAGTTATTGTTTCCTACACGCTCCCATCACCGCAAATAGAGGCTAGACACCGCGCTATGGACACAACTCACGTTTATGAGACACAGAACTTCTCCGTAAAAAAAGCGTATTCCAGTAAATCACTTTTTATGTGCTGGTTTATCTTCGCCCGTGTGCCCGTGCGTCGCAGATAACGCGCGTAATATGCTATTGTGTAACAAAGACGTTGAGGAGATGTGTGCGCAGTAAGTTCAACGTCAACGATTTCGGAGCAATAAATTATTGCATACTCGGTGGAAGTGATTGTACGATATAATCCTGTGAGAATGTATGAACATTTCTCAGGAATGGAAGAACAGTATCATCTGCAGGCGAATGCGCCCCACATTTCTCCGTAAAAAGAAAAGCTTGTTATTCGTATGCAGGTGTCTATTTGCAAACGTGAATATTTCACACTCGCCGTGCCGACCCCGCAAGGGATGCTTCGCACAGTTGTTCAAAGTTTCGATCGAAAAATCGGGAAGAAAAATTCGGCATCAATATTTGTCCCCGACCGAAAGATGAATTACGCTGGCCAGGAATTTATGAAGATTCGTACCGTTGGATATGGCGAGTCCTTAGAAGCACCATGAAAACAGATTTCCTCGAGGAAGGTGGGACGAATGGCGGGAACGAGGTAACCAGACATCTCGGTTGGCAGAGGAAGAGGAACCGGGGGATCCGGGAGTTTATTTCTAGTCAGTGTTCTCGCGCGCGCGTTCATCGCAGATTTTTTCGCGTTTTGGTTGGCGGCTCGTAAGTTTACCACGGTGAAAAAGGGAAGTGGCTCGTAGGATGCCGGTCTTTTCAACGCTCGAGCCAAGGTGATTCCTTTGACTGCATTTTCTCAGTCGGTGTTTCCTTCCGCGCCTGTTCCCGTGCTATTTCCAACGGAAATACAAAATTCAGCAGGAGGAAGTGGCTCCGTGATTACGTTGGAAAGGAACCAAGCGTCGATTTTCTTTGCGCGGAACATCGGTCTCGTTCAGTCATCGCAAACCGAATATTTTCCCTCGAGGTTCTCGAGGATCGAAATGGTTGATGGGTAGCCCGGCCAGCTGTGGGTTTATCTAAAGACCCTCTAGTCGATCGACAGTGTCTACCTTCGGGGAGCAGATCACCTTAACGGCTCAAAGAAATCGAATTCTTCTATTCGATTTTTCTATAAGTTTTTAGAAAATTAATTTTTAATCTGCGCAAAGTATTCGAATCGTAATCATCTTTGAGAAAATCCTGACTTATTTTTTAACGCTTCCGGACGGTCTTCCCCATTAATTTTAACGAGCCCGGCCGTCGAGGGTGCTCGAATGATTTTTTCTTCACGACGGCGCTGAGAAAGTAGGTAAATTATATTTGGAAAGAGTGGCGCGGTAAACTGAGTTATTTGATGCGCAGAAAATACAGCGGAGCCGTCGTATTTGCGAGTAATACCTTTAAGAACCTACCATGGTTAAGAGACACCGCGAATAACTGCATTGGATCCAGACGTACTCTTCTTCGCGAGTATAACTTCTCGTTTATAACTTTATAAATTAATTTATCCCCATTTCAATTCGATACCAAACCAAAATAGAGAAAACAGTATGTGATTTATATAATAGTAATAGTAAATAGTAAGAAATGAAAATTCCATTTTAAATATTCAAAGAACATAAAATTAAAGTTGCCTGTACGGTAATAATATTATTTTTTCGGATATAGCGTGTTATCGACGCTCGAAGAAATTCAAATATTTATGATCGGCAGTGTATGAAGAATTCTTCCGGTTTCTGCTAGTATGTTACGGGTTATCGAACTTATGTTCATGCATCAAGATTATATGCCAACCTGCCATTGACGTTGATTCAATATGACCCAGCAGAATCCGAGCACTCGATGCGCGAGAGGGCTGATAAAGTGACAAATTGCGAGCGGGATGGCCTAGCAATCGTTATTTTTCGCCCGATCGCAATATGTTCCTTTATCAGGCGTCACTGGCCGACTTGAAGCATTTCGACAGCCGGCATTCCAGGAATTCGCGCTATCGTTGCCGTGATATGGAACCCGGCGACGTCTAACGCATGGCTAGAGTTCAATTTCGTAGTGTGCGTTTAAACTATAATTGAAATTCTTACTCTGACGCAGTAATTTGTGTGCTCTTTGTGACGCGGTATCGCTTGCCTCTCTTTGATCGACGTTCTTCAAAGTCGGGCCCGCGCAACCGGAAATCATCATTTATTGGTTCACCGACGATCAGTCGAAAATTCAACGTACGCCGTTCGCGGTCTCGAACTTACCCCGATCATTTCCAGAACTGTGAAATCATTCGAATCAAATAGGAACGCGAAATCATTTCTACGAATTCAAATAAAATATGATGCGAGCACACATCGAAAAACAAAATTTATTATAACCTGCAATCCAAATACGAGTAATGCGAGGAGGATGGGGGGGGGGCGGGGGGAAATTATTTATCGCGTTTTAATGTAATCGTACACGTTTATGGACGTCACTGATTGCAGGTAGACATAAATCATAAAAATAAATTCGGATCCCTTAATTTCATAAAAATCAACAAAATGAAAATAAAGTTTTTTTTAAATGTGCTGGTGGTACTCATTGTTCGGTAACAATTTTCATTAGTAAACATTTTTATTGAAAGTAACACATACAACCTTTAATTAAAATATTCAAAAAATATAACAGAGAAAAGTGATTCAAACCACGTTATGGTTTTAAATGAAAATATGAAATTTTGTGTTGTCACAAATATGCGCTGTGAAATCGATGATGGAATTGGAACGTACTCTATGTAAAACAAAACCCAAAGGTTTGCTGAATCACGTTAAATATTACTTGTATCGTTTACTTTTCCCTGGTCCCATTAGCTCGACTCTTTTTGCATAAGAGGCGATTAATGACGAGGCTGTTTTCACGTTTTTCCGCTCTGTTCGTTTGACACAACTATGATCAACGGTCACCAGTCTGGTCATCATTTGCTCATTAAACTCTAATCGCACGATCAAGGCCCCTTTCTTACCGAAGATGCCTTCAGTCTTTCAACTTTTAATCGAGTCAAGGCGAAGACGAACGATCATCAGCCTTAATCGAGTGGAATAATATCGTAAAGAGAATGACGGACGACGAACATCTTTTATTGTCCCTTCTTTTTATAATTAGAACACACGGTTCAAATATTACCAGTTAAAACTGCGATCAATTTTAAAATGGAACCTGCAATTGACTCGAACGTTATATAGTGAAGCCATGATGTAAGAGAAATCCTCTGGTCCGTGCTGTTTCTTAGATCGCGAAGTGCAACTATTTTTTTGTTTTCACGCCCACCGAACGTAGAAAAGGACAACGCGTGTAAAAACGGAATGCGACATGTCGATGAAACTCCGGAGCCTGTCCCGAATCTGCCGTGATTCTACGTCATCAATTCTCAGTGCACCAATTTCCCAATAAGTTATAGTTTCTCTTTTTTCCTGACGTTCTAAAAGAAATTCCGAAATCAAATAAATGCCGGCGCCTCAATTTTATTTTACACCGTTGTGATCGAAACCAATTATTAAGCCGTTGCAGTGTACGCAAATTATAATTTCTCTTTTTCCCCAACGTTCTAAAAGAAATTCCGAAATCAAATAAATGCCGGCGCTTGAAATTTATTTTACACCGTTGTGATCGAAACCAATTATTAAGCCGTTGCAGTGTACGCAAATTATAGTTTCTCTTTTTTCCGACGTTCTAAAAGAAATTCCGAAATTAAATAAATGCCGGCGCTTCAAATTTATTTTACATCGTTGTGATCGAAACCAATTATTAAGCCATTGCAGTGTACGCAAATTATAGTTTCTCTTTTTCCCCAACGTTCTCAAAGATATTTCGAAATCAAATAAATGCCGGCGCTTGAAATTTATTTTACACCGTTGTGATCGAAACCAATTATTAAGCCGTTGCAGTGTACGCAAATGATTGTAACGTTATTGCGAAGATAATGAACGATATTTTGCGTATGCTAAACGAATCTCGGCCTTGTAAATGTTTGAGCTGATTCCCTTCATCCTCTTTTTACCGAGCGGATTCAGATGATTCGATCGCATAATATCAATAAAATTCGAGATTACAAACCACGATATTTTATCGTTAAACCTCGACGATTTTCACTGTCAAAATCACGCGTTCTGCCGATACGATAAACGCATAAATCGTTACATTATTCCACGTCCGTTCGGCGAATGACGTTTTTTCAGCCGTGTTTCAAATTTAAAACACCCCATTTCATTGCCCCCGCCCCGCCCCTTCTCCGCTTATGGTAAAGCGATGTCAATGCTTTGTTCTCGCGTTAGTAGTTCATATTTCACTAGGAGATTTATTTTATCGGCCGAAGGCTTTTTTGCCTGCATACAGCCGGCGGACAAACACTGACGGAAAAACATTAACCAACCCGGCCGCGCCGTAATGCGTCGTCGGTGTTGAAAGATGCAGTGTGTGTGTTCGTAGGTTGCCGCGTTAGCCCGTCGCGTTCGTTATTTAGCTAGCCATTTGGTTCATCGGGCGAGCGTATTAATTTAAAGATGACGTTCTGCGAGAACGGCGACGTACGGCGGAAGACCAAAATGGAGCGTAATGCAACCGTGCATTGTACTCACGTACCCATTAGCAGAACAATTAACTATTGTTACTGTTACATCGCAGCTGCTTCTGCGTATTTTGAGCGTCACACAATATTTTATAAATATCAAAATGAACGACAGAAACTTTTTCACGAAAGCTGCTAGTTGAACTTGTTGAGGTTTCTCATTTTTTACGAGAACAGTTTGCAACAAAAAAAATTTGAAAAAAATTCTGTAAAATACACCTTGGGGTCGAAAATATATCACATATTTCAGGATTTTTGTTGTGGGAGATCATTGTAAAAAACCATAAAAACCGAATTTTTTCGATGATTCTGCTGTGAGAAGAAAAGTTACGCTTGTTGGGTTTTCAGTTTTTACGAGGACAGTTTGCAACATAAAAATCTGAAAAAATTCTGTACGATAAACCTAGGAATCCGAAATATGTCACATTTTGAAACTACCCTCGCAGGCAAGCTAGAGGGCTGAAATTTGACTCGGAGGGGTTTTTCTTGGTTAGCTTCGATTTTATCGGATGGTTCGATAGGCATTGAAAAACCTCTAAGAGCAGTTTTGACCATCTTAGTCGGCTAGGCTGTTTCTGTAAGGACGCTATGACTTACGAGGAAAGATTAAGAGGAAGAGGTCAATCATTATTAGCGATAGAATAGTAATGAGAGCTCTTTGTCAATGTGAACAAGACTTGTCCTAGTGCAGGTGAACAAAACCACAGCCTCACTCTGTATACTCTCCCAGTTAGACTAGTTTCGAATAAATTAGGATGCTAATCTCGACGAGTTCGTCTTGGTATACGTAGCGAAACTCGCCCTCTTTGGCTGCTAAAGAATCGAACGTCAGCGAAAGACATTCGAACTCGGTATGCTGATTCGTTATCGTCACCGGCCTCGTTCGCCGGAAAATAGACTGAGCTCGGTGAAGCTTGACACCATCGAACCCTTCCTTTGGCAGCTTGAAATTTTCCCCTAATATCGCTAACGATCTTCAGCAAGTTTGCCGAGTAGGGAAGATCTTGTGTCGATAACGCCCTCTGGCTGGTTGTCGAAGTTCATGGATCCGGCGGAGCGGAGAGGACGTGCCGGCGATTTTCTCGATGGAAATAAGTCCCAGCGCTGCTGGCGAGTACCAGTATCACGAAGTCGACGGGGGAAATGTCACGGGTACACGAGTACGTATTCGCGGGCAGCAAATATTAGGTTCGCGAGATTTCGTGCGACGTCGACGACAGAATTCTTGTTAAGCAGGGAACGCGGTCGCGTCGCGGCGCGGCGTTGCTTGCAGCCACTTTACGACTGGAACTTCTCGTTTATTAAGAGAAATTCGAAAACTTCCTGTTCTTTTGTTGGAACTTCTGACTGCCGGCGAACCGGCAACTAGAACGCGTAACTGAAGACGAAAGTCTCTTTCGCCGGAACCGCGTCCTGGCCGTTTTGCGGAGAAAAACGCGCGAGCTCTCGCGCTGCTTCGTGCCACTTAACACATTTCTTCCGATTCCTGTGAGAATTATTTCTCGACCGGTTTCTATTTCTGACGCCGCACAGTGGGGTATTTGTCCCGAAAAAACTGTTTTAGCGTTATTTATGGGTTCGAGGTAGTAACATAGTAGGTTGATGAATTCGTCTTAACGTCAGCTATAACATTATTAAATCAAAAGTGCATTTTAATGCTGTTCAACTTTTGTTCGAAACATTTTTTTCTCGGGCTGTTTCTACATATATACAATAATATTGCTGTGGTAAGATTTACGTACCTTGGAGAGTGTAGTGGGATGTGGATAAAGGTTGACGAGGCAGCTCTGCCGTCTGAGTCGGTAGTCCCAGCGTGTCTCTAGATGCGGAATCTCCATAGTGTCGCAAATGCTTTGCACATGCGACGCGGTGTGCGCGCTCTGTGGCCCAAAAATCGCCGCAACTCCGCTCCGAAGCAAGTGACACACTGAAATCAAACACGTCGTATTACGTACACTAGCTTGCAGCCGGTTATTTGCTCTTTCAGTTTGTTATGAGCAATTTTGAGGGCGTGCAAACAGACCGTTTCGGATTGTCGTCAAAGGAGATACAGACGAATGAGCCATTCCTATGCAGACTAAATTTTACCAACTCTCGTTCGTCCTCCACCGTTTCACAAAACGGAACGCGCTGTACGCATGCCACATTATTATATTTACAAATAAACTAATTTTAATGCCATATAAATAAAACACAGTATTATCTTATTTCAACCCCTCGCCGTCCGATTTATTTTACGGTTTCAGTGATTATAACTTTTTTCTAGTTCGTATAATTTTCTAAAAAAGGGATAACTTTATATCTATTGTATGCTTATATATTCTCCAGTTGCTGCACATTAACAAAACCAAAGTAGAATTTCATTTCGGTTTAACCCTCATCCGTCCCTCGTGTCAATCTGACACAGCTCTCCCGAAATAAGTTATACTGTTCTGTATAAAATTCTCAACTTTTATTTTTTTAATGCGAAACCCGTAATTGAAAACCTAAGATGTAAATGTTAACTCATCAATTTAACTAAAAAACTTCGAGAAATAGTTGTTTGCCTTTTATTTCGTCGATTCTTTTATCACTGTGTCAATTTGACGCCGAGGAACAGATTTAGTTCGTGTAATGAGGGTGAATGAGGGTTACAGGAAATTAGTAGCATACGTATTTAGTAGACTCTGTTCAGAATCTTCATCGCGAGTCAGACACGATATTGTAGGGAAAGAGGTTAACAACGATAACTACCTTATTTTTTGAAAACTGAAGGTTCATACAAAAAAGCTACTGCATCGTTTCGACATGCCCGTTATATTTAAGTATATCACAATTTACGGCTCGCCGTCTGTATTTGTTAAAGCAAACGGTAAGAGAGAAGGATCGTTTTCATTCCGCTCACATCCGCCTGAGACGTTTCCGCTATGCAAATAGGGATTAATTCGAAAATCAGCGGTCACGCGAAGCAGGCATCCACGTTATAAGGTTAGAATATCGAATTAGAGCCCGTAACTTCCGAACCAAGGAGCTGGAAAACTTTTCCCGAATTTAACGACGCCGGAAGCCCAACTTCGCTGTCGTTGACACACTAGTTAGCGGAAATCTTTAACTTTCTGTTTTTATCTTTTCTTTCCTCGAATGTGAAATCTAGCCGGAGCGGTGCTGAAAGAGCCGCATGAATCAAGGTGATAAATTGTGCTTGAGCAACTTTCAAAGGAATATCACTTTCATTTCGATAATCTCTGGCGGCGGGTGAGTTCCTCCGTGTGATTTATTCGTTGAAATGTTCACGTTACCGGCGGCAAGCTACATTTTATTTAAGGCTCCCGCTGTTCAGAAAGGACACACTCGGTACGAGGAGAGTGATTCGCGAGCGTAATTCATGATTATGTTCCAAAGAGCTCAAACTTCCCGAACGTGGAGAGCTATTGCTTGCCCGCCGGTATCGATTAATCAGACAAACTCCTGACAACTTTCGGCATACTAACTTTCCACTATAGCCCGTTGCCTGTTTCCCGCGGACTTGTACAAACGTTGTCGCACATGATAACCCAACTGTCGTGCTCCTGAAGACTTTTGCCAGATAAATCCACTGTCGCGGTTTTAACGACATTCTTTCCAAAGTAGAAGTTAAATTCCGGTGAATTCAGGGTGCCGGACGTTTCCGAGCTGATCGCATTAATACGTTTAATATGTCTCGGTACAACGGCGCATTTTACCCAGCCACGAAACAACGAATTATTCAATTCAACAATTAGCCGGGAGAGATAATATTATTTCGTAATTGCATTCATCCCTCGTTAAAAGTGCCTCTGAAAACTCTGTTTTCCCTGCACCCATGCGAACGCAATAGGCAACAAGGCAGCAGCCGGTTTCTCTGTAACAACATTAATTTTTTCTCTTTTCCCGACTTCGGTGGTTTTAGAGGATTTCGTGAGATGCCCGAGCTTCGAGACCAGTAATCTTTCAAGTAGACGGACTTAGTCACGTTTGGATGAATAATTAGGGTAGCATGAGGCATCGATGCCGGGCGGAGCTTAATTATTCAATTACGGACAGGCTGCGAGTGTTTATGCAAATTTAAATTCGCCGGATAATTTATGAAAACAGGAATTAGATGGCATCTGATTATCTCAACTAATGGCTTTAATAGTCGTGGCACAAATTCGAGTTCCGAATCAACGGCGGCGACGCGGAACCCAATTATACGGAGACTTTACAAATTTGCAAATCGACTTTAGCGTGTGGCGTGAAAATTGTTTCTTCAAAATTATGGTGGTTGATAACGGTTAATCAAATATTTTCTAGTTCGTTGGAGACATTGCCTGGCTGAACAGTCTTTTTGCTTTTTTATCGACATTGTATTCGTATTTGTAAAATGGAATCAACTAAACAACTTCTTCGAAAAATCATTATTTATTTATTAAAGCATGGCCATCTCGCGAATCTCGAGAAGATCACGAAACCTATTGACATTCTAATTCTAATATTCTACGGCTCAATCGACTTTAATTCGAAAAAGCCGATTTTCACCTTTGAATTTAAATTCTCCAATTCGAATAAAAATGTTTCGTTCGTACGGTACGAATCGTCCGGTGGGAAAGTTTGTACAGAATATCGCATCCGCTACTTTTCATCTCCGTATTATGAATATGTACCGGACTCGTTATGTCTGAATGTTGAAAAAATTCGAAACGCGGTCGACGAGGACAGCGTCGCTTTCAGAATAATACAATATATAAGGGAGAGAGATAGAGAGGGACACGAGAGGACAGAGAAATTACGAAACGATGCAATGTAAAGAGAAGGAGCGAGGCACAATGCACGTACCATCGGGATAATGCATGTTGGCCATTTCAGACGGAACGATCCTTTCGGATGGAGACTCCGGCGACGCCATTAAAAATTATTCAGGCATGCAGCGACCGCAAGAATTCGTGAATTCCACAGCGACCGTACGTAGGAAACGCAGTGAGACAGGAGCGTGGAGATATAGCACGTCACCGATAGGAACAGCTTTATATACGCGGCTTTTGATCATTCATTCCGCGGAAATCCACCTAATGTCCCCTACAGGCTTGATTTCATACCACGGAAGGATCGACCGTGGGTTTCGGTGCCTCCCCTGTGGTACTTACGTACATCCTCTCAATCGGAATCTCTATAATCGGCCCGCAAAGTCAGCTTTCCAGAGCTGAAACCTCAAAGTAATACCGGACAACGCTGGCGGCGTTTTAAGGTTGAAGTATGATATGCGCTATATTGAAATTCCAGATGCAATTTCACTGGACGGCCTCGGGCGAGGCTGCCTGCTCGTAGAAAAGATATAGAGCTATTCTATCTAGTCCTAGCAGGCTAGGAAAAATCGAAGGGAAAAAAATGGTGATTGCCCGGTCGAGCCACGGCAAACATATTCTTTAAAGAAGGATCGTCCCCCGGGAAGAATTAATACGATGGAGAGGAAATTTCACTTGATGGGACCGTATCGGAGTATTACGAATTTATTTCGTTCGAGAGGGACTCGCAGGGAACACAGACCGGTCCGTAGTCAAACGAACGAGATCCCAACCGTTGTCAAAACTCACTCTCCTTCGGTGTAAAAAATTCACGGTGTTTTCCCCGTGGAAACAGAAAAAGAAGGTGCCTGCAGAAGGAAGCTTCTCTCGCTCTCGCGAAATATTCCTCTTTGTCCAATAACGGCGGAAGCATCGAGGAACGAGAAAGTACTCGAAATGCAAAAACGGACGAGGAAAATGTGTTTCAGCATTTTCGACGTCATCCAACCAAGTTCTTCTTCTTTCTACCGTGCAAGCGCGGAAACAGATGCGATACTTCGAGATATTTTGCAGCCGCCCGCGTCTCGCTACAGAACCAGATAAAGAGAGAGAGAGAGAGAGAGAGAGAGAGAGAGAGAGAGGGAGAGAGAGAACGTAGAGTCTCGGGGTATTTCATAGAAGCAGCCGAGTGCGTACTTCGCGGTCTCTGCTGTTGGTTGCATCCGGTTGGTATCATCCTGAATTTGCAAGCGGATAGGATTATCGCTTGCTAATGTATCAAAGCCACTTGGCAAGCTGTGTGTACCCCGAGAAACGCCAGATATTCTCTTTTGTCTCGTGTGAAGCGGTTTGTACCTTGGTTTCCCATCAGGCTCCGCATACAGGACAATTAACGGTTTCCAATTGCAATCGGTCCCGTTATAAGGACAGCTTCAAGAACCAAGATCTTTTCTATAATATAGTATAAACTTGCAGGTGACATCCCGCCGTGAGTAAGCTGGCTATGGATCTCAGTGCAAATTCAAGTTTACAAAGTGTCGTATGTAAAGTAGATACTTTATTTCTTCGAAGATTGTAACAATATATCGCCATCGTGAAAATACGTGAATTGTCATATGCAAACTTTAATAAGAAATTTGCTTTTTTCGAACATTTTTTACAACGGTATTTTTAAACCAAAACATCGGAAAAAATCTATAGCGTGTATTTGAAGATCTGCAATGTGTCGAGATTTTTAGCAGAATTTTTGCATGGGATTAAATACGAAAAATAGAAGAAACCTAGGTGATCCGAATATTTTTTGTGTTTATATTCCTAGTCGGGATGGAATGGTGAAATTTGCCACGAAATGTTTTTTTCCTCTGCAAGCTCTATCGAAGTTTTGTCCTTATTCGATAATACCTTTCATACCGTACAGTTTTTGTAAAGTAATCTGTGAAAATAGGAATTTACTCTTTTTCATTAACATCAGCGCTTAACGTAATGTTGCATTGCTGAAATAAATTGCTAATACAATTTCCAACTAGATCATCGCTCGATGCAGAAACGGAATAAAATTCAACCCGTGATTTAGCATGTAAAGCAAACGAAACGAAATGCCCGTGAAACCAAGGAGGTTCAAGTGAAATTATTATTTCTCATACTCTCCGAGTGCTTTCTCTGAGAAGACACAGTTCTTCTCGTGGAAGCGATATATGTCTTTATCCTCCCGAGGCTTTTCTCTGTCGGAACCATTCGAGCGTTTTAGTATGTCTGCCGGTCGACTCGGTGTCCTTCCTGCTTCCCAGACCTCATCCAGACTACCGGTACTCTTTCCTTATTCAAGATTAGAGTCGGTAGTCCGCGTACACCAGCGTTTCCAATCCCTCGAGCTCCCTTTATCCACTGTATTTTCGTCCTCGCCCTATCCGGTTTTAAGAAGCACTGGCCCTTAAGGGGGCACGCCATCTTGACGGTTAAAAAAACAGATTTCCTTTCCTATTCAATTTTGTTGAAACGATTTTCCAACATTCAGACTTGCGACAAAGTTAGTCTTTTCAAACATTTTTTCCGTTCTTCTTGAAACTGACAAGAAAATCCAAAAAACGGGTATACGATCTTTTTATTCATAGACCAGAGATACGAGTTTGTAGAAAAATCGTAAAAAAAATTGGAAGAACTTCGAACTTTTAAGAAATTGTTTGTACAAATAATGATACTCGAAATCTGTTTAAGCAGATCCTTACAAAAATTTACAACTTCGTCATTTGAACCATTACTCTAGCTCTAACATTTATAATTCCATCCACTGCTTGGTAGCAACGGTACGAAACCCCTAAAAATCTTGAATAGTATATTGTGTTACACTTTTGTTCATTGAAACGATCACATTTCAAAAATGGACAATTCCTGTCGAATAGAAAAAGCGTTGAAATACATTTTCGATCGATCTAGACTTCCATCAAACATGAAAGGTGCGTAACCCCTAAATATCTTGAACAGTATATTGTTGTATACGTTTGTTCATTGAAACGATCACATTTCAAAAATTGGCAATTCCTCTTGAATATAAAAAGCGTTGAAATACATTTTCGATCGACCGAGACTTTCATCAAACATAAAAGGTACATAACCCCCAAAAATCTTGAACAGTATTTATATTGTTTTACACTTTTGTTCATTGAAACGATCATATTTCAAAAATTGACAATTTCTCTTGAATAGAAAAAGCGTTGAAATACATTTTCGATCGACCGAGACTTTTATCAAACATAAAAGGTACATAACCCCTAAAAATCTTGAACAGTATTTATATTGTTTTACACTTTTGTACATTGAAACGATCACATTTCAAAAATTGACAATTCCTCTTGAATAGAAAAAGCGTTGAAATACATTTTCGATCGACCGAGATTTCCATCAAACATGAAAGGTACGCAACTCCTAAATATCTTGAACAGTATATTGTTGTATACGTTTGTTCATTGAAACGATCACATTTCAAAAATTGACAATACCTCTCGAATAGAAAAAGCGTTGAAATACATTTTCGATCGACCTAGACTTCCATCAAACATGAAAGGTGCGTAACCCCTAAAAATCTTGAACAGTATTATTGTTGTATACGTTTGTTCATTGAAACGATCACATTTCAAAAATTGACAATCCCTCTTGTATAGAAAAAGCGTTGAAATACATCTTCGATCGACCGAGACTTCCATCAAACATGAAAGGTACATAACCCCTAAAAATCTTGAACAGTATTTATATTGTTTTACACTTTTGTTCATTGAAACGATCACATTTCAAAAATTGACAATTCCTCTTGAATAGAAAAAGCGTTGAAATACATTTTCGATCGACCGAGACTTCCATCAAACATGAAAGGTACGCAACCCCTAAATATCTTGAACAGTATATTGTTGTATACGTTTGTTCATTGAAACGATCACATTTCAAAAATTGACAATCCCTCTTGAATAGAAAAAGCGTTGAAATACATTTTCGATCGACCTAGACTTCCATCAAACATGAAAGGTGCGTAACCCCTAAATATCTTGAACAGTATATTGTTGTATACGTTTGTTCATTGAAACGATCACATTTCAAAAGTTGACAGTTCCTCTCGAATAGAAAAAGCGTTGAAATACATTTTCGATCGACCGAGACTTTTATCAAACATAAAAGGTACGTAACCCCTAAAAATCTTGAACAGTATTATTGTTGTATACGTTTGTTCATTGAAACGATCACATTTCAAAAATTGACAATCCCTCTTGAATAGAAAAAGCGTTGAAATACATTTTCGATCGACCGAGACTTTTATCAAACATAAAAGGTACGTAACCCCTAAAAATCGAAGATCAACCGTTTCTTTCGGCTAGAACTCTTGAGGGAGCCCTTAATTCTTATTCTCCGCGGTGAAGGGCACGGTTTGTAAATTCCGTCCCGTCTCAGCCCGTTCTATGGAATTTCATCTGCGCCGCACCGCCGAATGGTTTCCGAGCCGATAGCCCGGCTGAGATACGACACGCTCCGGTCTCGCCTCGTCCCACAGATTTCCCGCGATGCGATGGTATCGCGGCGAAGATCGATAGTCTGGAGCTGCCGCGTCGTGGCCACCGACATAAACTGTTCCTTAAATATCCTTAACATAATAGTCAACGATACCGGGCCCGCGAAAAACACCATCGCTTCCGGCCAGTGGATATCGGTGCAGTTAATGGGGTACTTTATTTTACGAGGATGGAAACCGGAGAAAAGAACGTGGGACCTAGACATTTATAGCTTCTGCGCTATTGAGTCCCGATCACTGGTCTCGAATGGGAATAACGCGGACACGAACACCAACACGGTAGCTCTATCACGCTTTTGGATTCGATCTGCCTCGCCTAGCCTCACGCGAGGCGCATCGCATCGCGTCGTCCAAGCTCGATTCGGAACAATGCGTATCGCCATCAAAAAGCCGATCAACCGAGCTCACTGAAAAAGTAGTTCGCGTCGCTCCACCGTTGTTTACCTATTGCTCTACCGTCTCGCTTTTCCCACGGGCGTTTCCCGTGATGCTCCCAGTGAAAATTCCGTGGGGCAAAGGTGCTCGGAGCATCCAGTCCAAAAATTCCGCGAGCGTTCGATCGTTCACGAACGCGGAAACATACCGTTGCGCATCGGGAACAGAGAAAAGATCGGTGTACCGACACCGCCAACACAGAACCAACGCTACGTCGCCAGGTAACGATCGTTCGGAAAACGGGACGGTGACAAATGGCGATCCGCTCGTCAACGACCTGTCAAAGTCTTAGCCGTCCGCAGCCCCGCTAATTGGCGGACGGTATTTTATTTTCGCTGACGAGGAACGCAACAGAATCTAGATCCTGCATGTTTTTCTAATTCTGTAATGGCGCGCTATCGATTGGTAAACTTTCTTTTTTAACCCTTAGCACTCGAGTGACGACTCTGAGGCGTCACTAAAAATTGCTGTGCCATTATTCAAAACGCTGTTTACACTATTAAACAAGTTGGTATCTAATCAATCACTACACATTTAAGTATTGTATGAGGTGTTATATCAATTTCATATCCATAAAATGACAAAAATTATATAGAATGGAATTATTCTAGGTAGGAAGAAATGTTTATTTTTCGAGTTAAAATAGCTCCGAGTGCGAAGGGTTAACCAATGTGGCTGGGATGTCGAAGAGTTGTGTGACTGGGAATAATGTTTCAAATTCGTTTTTTAAACAGCGATAAGGTCAAGACGAAAAATCGTGGTTAAAAATCGATATCAGATATTTTTGTATAACTTGGCATAAAATAAATTTAATGAAAATCATCGCCATTCGATTATTTGAAAATTGCATGAGCTAAGCAGTTCCCATAATTTCGATCCCGGCGAGTTTCGGATTCGTTTGTCGAACAAGTTTTCATATTCCGGCTATTCGAAGCGTTGCTGGGGTAAACGAATACTAAAACCCCTCGGTTGCGATAAAGCGAATTTTAGCTGTTCTTCCTGATACTTCCGGTGGCGGGGGGCTGGGGGGTGGTAGCGTTCGCGCAGTTCCGTGACACAGGTGGAACTTCTATATCGCCGCAGCATCCGCGGTCCGGGGAAGGTATATCGCGCGGTGCGGTTTATGGAAATTTACACGTAAAACCGCGATAATTTTATAGTACGGGTCGGGAAGTGTCGCTAAGCGAGCCACCTTTCTCTCCGCTCGCGTCCCAAAGTTTCAGCCACGCAGGCCCATTTCCGCTGGCCATTTATGGTCGACGAGCAAATTCTGATTAAATAATAGCAATTAGCAGCGGCGGGCCCGGCCGATTAGATCGCTCTAGATTTAATACGGCGCATAATTAATCGCGGTTGAACGTCCTGCGGGAAAATTGAATAACGACTAATTTTCCGCATAATCCCGCCGACGCATTTCATTAGTAGATACATGTATTTGCTGTCCACGAAAGTTTTACGATCTCGTACATTTTTTAAACGTTCGCCGTGACCCCCACTCTGCTATGCGCATGTTTATCGATGCCAAGTAGCTTGCTTGCTAACACGCTGGTTTTATGGTAAATGGATTTGTAGGCGAAACACATTTGAAGTATTCATCGGCTGTTTTCGGTAAAAATATTTTTATCTCCGGCTGCTCGTTCTTTATTATCATTTCATATTTGTGTTCTACGGTAGGACCTCTTTTCAATAAAAACGTGTTAAGCAATTTCGTGATAAAAGGTGATGAAGAAATATTTATTGTAATCTATTAATAACAATATACGCGACACTGACAGAATTCCGCGAAATTCTCTCAAAATGGAGATTACAAAATGTGGACGTCCCGCATGAAAATAAATGGCGTTGATAAAACGGTTCACAAACACCACGGGGTGTTGAAAAAATGTTGCAAAGTAAATAACGGACGACTGCTCGCGTCTCTCGCGAATAAAACGACTCCGTGTATTGTCATCGACGTCAATGGCGCGATCACAATTTCTCCAAATGCGAAATCGAATTAAGATAAAATCTAACAAAAAAAGATAAAAAAACACTGCGCATCGATGCAATATCGAGCTCGAGCCCGCGCTGCTCGAAAAATTACACCTGAAACACGAACGATCGAGCCCGGCCCGCAGACCCGATATCTTTCCGCACGCTCGAATAAATACAGTAAACGGAATAAATTCAATTCTGTTTCGTTTTGCCGTTCCCTGCAACAGGGTCCATCCAATTCCTCGCATCTCCGTATCTAAGACCTATTTACGCTGAAAACGTTACCCCTCCTCGTCTCGTTCCGTCGACGTTACAACTCGAATCGAAACGGAATCGATCACGCGTCCTTGACGGTGATCAGAGATCTCGGCGAGGCGAGTTCGTTTATCCGCGAACGCGGGATTATGCTAATTCCGTCGACACAATGAACGACAGCCGGTTTCATATCCATGCGCACCGAGGAAACGTTGAAAGCTAAAACGAGAGTAAAAGGGTAGCGCACAGTGTAGAACGCTAAGCAGATTCTCCAGTGATTTTAATCCTTCTGCGACGAGGGTTGAATTGTCCTTTAATCTTCCCTTCGCCGTTCTTTTTTCGAGCAACCCTCTTCTGCACCCCCAATCAAAGAAAACCATTTCTTTACACGACTATCGTTACTTTTATCTTTGGAAGAATTCAGGCTCCCGCGTGTGTGCGAAGTAATTCATAAACTTGTAATACAACTGAATCCAGTTATTCGATGCAGGATATTTAATAATTAGTATTTCGATTAAATCAAACAGTTAGGAAGCAGAGAACATTTTCGTTCAATTTCCATTAAATTGTTTCACTTACTCTCGTACAATGATATCCATAATTCGTCAATGTTAATCGCAGCTCTCTGCAATTAGTATAATAGAAAGAAGGATAAATCTCGTTGCGCAAGGGAAATGAAAATTGCAGCTTCGATAATTTAGGAAGTTGACTATCAATTATTCGTCAATGTTAATCGCAGCTCTCTGCAATTTGTATGATAAAAAGAAGAATAAATCTGGTTGCACAAAGAAAATTAAAATTGCAGCTTCGATAATTTAGGAAGTTGACTATCAATTATATGTGAACTTCAAAATCCAAAAATACGAAGAAATTTATATGTGTGTTTAGCAAATAACTTTGTCAACCGGAGTCCTCGGTTAACATTGAAAACCTCGACGTACTTCGGCTTCGTTCGGTGAAAGGGATCGATACCGGCACGGAGATCGCGTCCTTCCTTAAATGAAGCGGACATTGTCGCGCAAAGACGTGCTTTATCTACTGTCGCGCGCGATTCTTTGCGATAAGCGGGCAACGTCGATGAGAAATCGAATGCTCCCGGGAGCCTTCGAGATGAAACTAATTCCTTCACGGCCGTAGCAGCGATTCGATGCTTTGTAAAGTCTCGAGACGCGTCTTAAATAGTCCCAGCTGCCGCAGGAAATGACAGCTTGAGAAATATAATGCTTTCTCTGAAAGATGAATCGGGATATTCGCATTATTTCGAACAGAAACGGCGAATCTATATTTGAGAATATCCAGAGTCCTCGAAAAATCTCGAAAGCATAGAATGTTTAATCTACAACATCAGAAGTTTTTATTACTTCGTGGCTAAATATCCAGTTAAATCAAATCAGTTTTACAAGATACCGAATTGTAATGTGCGATAAAGTTCCGGTGGGTAAACAGAAATTAACGAATTCTGAAATTTCAGTTCCGTTCAGCCGAAATTTGTTGCACGTTCTCGCCTCATCGTTACATAATTAATTCGCAAACATTCAGCAGCTGCACCATCCCAGACGCGGTAGCTTAAAAAATGAAATTGCCAGGATGTAACGATCTTATTTTCGCGGAATTATGGACAGGGGAATAAAACTTCACGTTTCGCCAGTTTCTTGCCGGAGTCTTCCGCGTTTTTCCCAACGAAAATTGAGCTCGCGTTGCAATTAAAATTTAAAATTCCATCACGCAAAACCTCTTTCAGTCGATGACCGGCCGCAACGTGAATATTGTATCGCTGGTTTGCGAAATGTCTTTTTATCCTTGATCTGAACTTGATGCATCAATAAACTGCAGCACTCTGATTGCAATTCTAAGAGAATTCCAGGGCGCCTCGATGCGCATTTGAACAGTTTTTACGAGCGTGCCCGGAGCGAGGCAGAGACGTCAGAATTTCCCAGTTTCAATGAAAAATTCCCGATCTCCCGTTCCGGCTCGAGTGAAAGCATATTTGACAGGGATTTATTTAGACATGCCGAAATGGAGGCGGAGCAACTGTAGTTTGGAAACCGCGGATTCGCGGGTTCCTCCATTTCACGCGTGTTCATTGAGACACGAACACGCGCGGGTGCTCTATGTCTCTCTGTTTCTCTGTTTCTCTCGACGCTTATCAGAAGCTCGTAGAAAATTCGACGGACGGTGCAATAGCAGGGCAACGAAACACCGTGAAAAGCTTGATCGAACCATTCTCTCGGAAGCAATCGCAAGAAAAAGCGAAACGAGAGGTGCTCGTTTCACGTTCGGATCCGACGACGCGAACAAGAGACGTCGAGCGTTCAGAAAGGGGGTTCTGCCAGCTCGCACAAACGAAACAGTTGCTGCAGGATGAAACGACGACGGCGACGTCGTGATACAAAACTGTGAGAAGAAAACCCCGATTTAAGGATCAAGAATCAATCTTTTGGCGTTCCCAAGGAAACGAAATTCCTTTTACAGGTGTGTAACTTTTGAAGTAATCTATCAATCCAGCTCAACTATCATCGATTCAATAAAAATAACGATCTTCTTCTTGCTTTCGGCTAAGATAAGTCAAGATTTCGATCTTTCAGAACAGAATAAACTAAGTTTTATCGTAACATTTCCTTAGGAACTAGTCGTTCCTCGAACAATTTCGGTCTTATCTGCCGCGCCATTAGAAAGATTGGAAATTACTCCGAAGACATTTCCCCAACAGACGATGTCGTCGCGTTTAACCTTCGATGTCATTTGCTCTGCTTTCGATGAGCAGATATATTATGTACGTTAACTTACATTCTGTGATTATTTTACAGCAAGCGCGCTTACAATTAAACGCGCGAACACTATCAAAACTAAGTAAATCGCTTAAAGGGTCAGCATAAAGATGCGCAGCGGAATAATAACCGGCAGAGAAGTCGAATAATCCTCTGGCCGTGGACAACAGTGCATGTTTCGGACAGCCACTTGCCTCTCATCACGCTAATCAGCTTTTTAAAAATATAGAACTCTCGTGCCGCTCTCGTTAAAATTCCGCTGCGAATTTGCTCCGCCTTTGTGTTCCCTGTACAGCACATTATCATCCCTGGAACTCCTTCTCAAAAAAGAAAAAAATTCGAGAATGGAAGAGGGAAAGACTAAGAGAGGGAGAGAGAGAGAGAAGTGGCTAGTTCAGTGTGCAGAGCAACGAGGTCGCAGTTACTTCCCCCGGACCGGAACTTGTAACCCGTAAAACTTACTCGCAGTTCGCGGCGGTAAAATTAAAAGTCGCAACTTTATCGGTAATGGTGGGCGGGTTGAAAGGGGGTGAAAGGAGGGTTTGAGGAAAGGGGTTCAAAGTTGCCCGAGGCAAATTCGCCGGGGTGATCGTTATTTTTACGTTCACGGTGAAGTTTCAGCAGCGACGCGCGAAATAAGGGGGCCCCGGTCAGACGATTCGAGGGAAACTGCTCGCAATTAGGCGGCGGAACGATGGACATTTGCGACGGGAAAAGTTGCCCCTCCGGTTGGAAGAAACTCCGGTAACGCGATCCAACGATAGGCTGGACTGCCGACACCGGGGACCTGTTTAAACCCTTTCAGTGGCGCTCCGGAGTGCCTGGAAACGGAGAGAGAAAGAGACCACCCCGGAGACGTCCCGTGTTAATGCGTTAAGCTAATTCCCGAAGTTTCAGTCGGCGCAAAAACTGCAGCCTACGATAAGCCCCCGCGAATCTCACCACTCGTACCTGCCGAATGTGACGGAGAACGGGGTCAAAACTGCTTCATTCACGTTTATCATGGCTGTTGCCGCAATCTTTGGATACACAGTGTAGAATTGAAATTGGTTTTTAGACACGTTCATGTCGCAACACTATGTAAATACGTAATTAATACACTGCGGATTTGATCCATTTATGATAAAATCTGGGTAGGTTTAATGTTTGACTGTAAAAAGAATTTGAAGAATTTAAAAATACTACTTATTATTTCCAACCTATTAAACATATTCGGCAAAATATTAAATATTTATGTCATCCCAGTGTAAGGATGCCCGCAAATAAATTTTACGAGTGTCGGGTTATAAAGGGAGATTTATTTTTTGCGCTACAGTGACAACCGTCTCTTTCGGCATATCATTTAGGACTGCCGTTCTGTTCTCTCCGCGAGGAACTGTCTCGCAACCCGACGCTCGCTTGTTAGCGATTCGGTTTTCAATTGATTCGCTTTTTCAATTGTCGCCTGTGCAATGCGAACGCACACACATATACGCTGCAACAACTGGTTGCCATCCTTACACCAGCTTTTTGCAATTCATGTAGCAAGTTTTCATTTTGCATAAAGATCCGCAGTCTGGTAATTAATACATCCGCATTCGTACAGGGAATTTTATTAACGCATTTACACCTTCCGCGCCCCGTTTACAGTTCATTAACAAGTATTCTTGTAACCGACCCTCTTGCACCTCGTAGATTCTAATAAAATGTGGTTCACTCAACAGATTGTAAAAAATTGATTTCCACGTAAAGTAAAAAGTGAAATTGCGACTTTTGACCCTGGTTTTCCCTAGAGGCACGCGAAGGGGGCGGGAGCAATGTTCGTGGTCCAATGGCGAACGAGGAAATTCGATACGAGCCGATCGACCAGAAGTGACTGCTGCGAGTGGTCTGGCCCTCTCGCTGAATTATGTACTCTCATATGTGGGTCGAGCTGATATACGGTATGCTCTTTTGGAACGCTATTCTCTTTTCATTGCGGCCCGTGCGCGCTTTACCGCGCCGTAAGGCTCGCGAACACCCGGAGAAAATGGCACGTTCTTACTGGCCGAGTGATTCTAAAGTGGACTCCAAATGATACCGTAAATCACTGTATTCACACATTTTTATCACGGGGAATTATAACGTTCCCGGGCTGTAAACAGGGATCTTGCAGAGCGGCAGCGTTTACGTTCCACCAGACATCGTTTCGTTGTCTAATATGTTGGTCCGCGTGCCGTGTGTCTTTGTTTTCTCTTTGCTGTGATTCTTTTCGACCGACGATATATTGGATACTACCTGAAGCGGCGTGCAGGGAGCAGACACGTAATTACGGCGATCGCCACCGAGGAAAGTAGCCTATTCCCGCGCGATCTACTTTTCACCGGCGAGCATAATCTTAAGGCAGCAACGCGGAGCTAGCCCTTTATAGCCTCTGCTACCTGTACTCACGTTGCTTCCTATTCCGTTTAACGATCTCCCATGGCGCAATATCCTCGGAGACGCGGTGTCGTCGTGGCCAATTTCAGTGATGACAACACTGTAATTCGCGAGTACGTTCGACGACGCCTCGAATGCGAAATGCCTCCGAATCAGATCTCCCCGGAACTTATCTCGACAAAGGCTTGGATTTATCCCATGACCCGTTGATAGGCTGCACCGTACCTTCGGCGATCAGAAATTTTTACCTTCTTCTTATGCAAGAAGTGGTATTTTGTAGGTACCTGTAGATTTTGGCGAGACATTTCAAAAATCCAAGTTTCAATTTTAGGAGATCGGTGGATCAAAAGTTACGAGTGTTTGAAGTTGAGCGATTTTCAGTGTTCTTGACAGGTACTCCAGTTTAAACACTACTAACTTTTGAACCATCGATCTCCTACGAATGAAACTTGGATTTATGGCATTTTCCCACCGAAATCTACTGGATCACGTAGGAAAAAGGCAGAAGTTTCTGGTTACCGAAAGCAAAGTTTAATCCGCTGATAGCTAACAGCTAGAAAATGCTGAGTATCTTCGGTTTAGTCGATAAGGTCGACATTTACTTTAATGAAAATGTTGAGGCGGCTTTATAGTTGTGGCACGCGGCGTATAGGCTGCCTGACCCAGACCACAGGCTACATTCCTCGATGATCTCTCGTTGGCAGAGAACGCCGGCTGAGCGACAGAGGGTTATGGCGGCTTGGAAAATAAAGCGACAGGGTCACCGAATTCGTTATTGGCGCGCGTGCCTCGTAACTTTGATCGGGGGTTACAATGGCACGAATGATAAGACTTTATTGGTGGGAGAGGCAGTGAACCATCCCGTCGAACGACTTCCTGTACTCATAACGCGTCGTACGTATCCAGGGATAGGGGGTGAGCATATCGCCGACGGAGGCTCACGGTCGTCGATCTAATTAGAATAAAATTCCTGTTAAGTCCCTATCCGCCGGACAGATTCAATAAACGTGCCCGTTGATTTCCAATACAATGCGAACGATAATATCGCCGCTAGGTAGCCACGGGGATGCAGCGGTTTGGGAAATAGGGTGCTTCCAGCTTGATGCAGCCATCTACTTTCGGGAAAAATACCCGCGCCATTACGTTGATCAATTTTTCCTGTCCGCCCAGTGATCGGGCAAACTTCCGCTAATCGGGCACAATTCCGCTAATGGATTTCTCAGTACCCTTTTACCCCCAAAATACCCCAGAGCAAATACCCTTACTGTCAACAGTCAAAAAGATTTTTCTAACACCTTCACCGGACTGTCCGGCCATGTGCAGTTCAATCTCGATTATTGTAATTGAATTTCGAGACGAGAAATGCCCAAAAATACAGTTGTTACTAGTAAACATTTCGAAGAATATACTAGCTCATTCGACATCTCATTTTATACCATTATTCGCCATGAACAACTTGACGAATAACGAATAATGACCATGAATAACGCCAGCAAACGCACCGCTATTGTAGAAATATATTTTAGAGAACAGTTCTCTTTTACCAAAACTGAAGATTACGATTAGCCTCCATGTTCGCTCGATTTTACGCCTCTAGACTTTTTCCCGTGGGAATATTTAAAGTCGAAAGTTTATGCTGGCGCGCCACGGTCCCTCCAGAAGTTGAAAGATGCAATCCGCAAACTCGTAATAACCGAAATAATGCCCGAAACGTTGCAAAAAGTTATTGGAAAAGCCCAAAAACGAACGTTTCTCTGCGTCGTTCATAAAGACTACCATTTATCCGACGTTGTATTCCAAAATAGAATTTTTTGTAATGGTACAAACCAAATTAAATAAATATCGCAAAAATCGAACTCGATTTGATTACGTTTTCACTATTATATAAGCATTTAACATATCGTACTTACAGACGGCGCACCCTGTATGATTATTAAACTACGGATCTTTATGCATTTATGAAGAAATTGGTCGGACGAAATATAAAACAGTAAAAGATTTTAAAAACTCAAGAATGTTGTAATGCTGCTTTTAATGTAGCAAAGTCGTTAAGGGATAAAATCAATTTTTATGTTATTCCCGTTTCTCACAATCAATGCAAAACATTTTTATTTTGCATAAAAATCCGCAGTCTAATGATTACGTTCGGTTCGCTTCCTTTTTCGAAGTGCGACGAAAACTGAGGTTGATCAAACAATTTCGTCACAAACGTCTCCGGCAGCTAACGCGTCTGTTTAAGCGAAAATTCGCTGATAATGGACTCTGTTACGAGTTTGTATATCCGACGTTGTACATGATCCTATTCGCATAAATAACGTTTTACTACATTTGGTTCGAGCATTGTTCGCTACATTCATAGGAAGATATTGTATTATTTGCAGCTCGTACGCTGAGAGCAGGTACAAACGAAGCTTCGGGGCAAGCTTGGGTACAGATTGCCCGGTGGGTCATTGTTCTGGCACAATCGAAATCAAGACCAATGAAACCACGTCTATTCGTAGCATTGTACACAGAAAAAGAGAGCAAGACAGGTAGTCTCCTATAGCGAATCTTCTGTCGTGTCCTCTGACATCATCGCCGCCGTGTGCAATCCATAGTGTTCTCGGACCGAAGAGTGCTTGTTGTTCACGACTGTTCTAGAGGAAAAATTACCGCAAAGCAGAAGTCTGTTCTGTGAAAATTCTCACGCCGACGAACACTCTTCCCGATTCTTAGAGGGCTACACTATTTAATGCCACTTTCTGCGCGTACAAAGTTATCCAATACTTTTCACCATAAATAAAATATAATTGACGAAAAATCAAAAACGATGAAACCAAAATTTTACGAGGCCCTTCGGATACCTGATCCAACTGATTGGAAGCAAAATCTCGTTAGCCATAAAATACAAAATAGAACATTACAAAACCTGTGCCAGATTAATTTTCACATGCGAATCATTATTTTGTGGTATGGTAAAAATATATTTTGGAATAATTCTGAACAACGAGAGGGGCTGCTCTACGGAAAAGCTACAGAACCATTTGCAAAAATCAACATGAAAATCAATTATGTAACCTTTACAAACGAGAGACCATGATCACTGACATACAATCCGAGGGAACATAGCCAAAACGTATTTCATTATTTCTGGAAACTCTCCGAGAAGCGCAGTGGGCGATTTTACCAGTTCAACTTCGTAAGAGAAATTTGCAACAAGAATTTGCAAATGTATCTTCAATAGTGGAAGATAAGAATACATATTTTTGAAATAGCATTGGTTGATATGGTACAACGAAATTGAAGAGAATTTGACATTCTATTATCGAATGCTAATGCGAGGTTATACAGGGTGAGGCACTAACTATTGACACCTCCAATAACTCCGAAAGTATGATAGTAGTAGAAAAGTTTTCGAAGTAAAAGTTGCATCGGACAACAGAGACCGTATTGTGGCTTTAATCTTTTGTTTTGCTAGATGGAGTCGCTTCAGAGATGCGAAGGTCACCTTTGTTTTTTTTAATAGAATGCAACGTTTTGTTATTTGTTTCCTAATAGTGGCTATTGAGACGAATCCAACGCGGTGCAACATGAATGTCTTTGAAGGTCAGCAATGTTCATTTATGATCAAAAAGGCGAAAAAAACTTGCATTTACAGAAGTGATTTTTATTGGTATCAATGCAATACTGCAATCTTCTTATCACGGATTGAGTAGTATTTCCTATCACTTCGGCACTTTATCGAACCACATGTAACAATTTATTGTACAAACGTATTGAATTGTACGGCGTGTAAATAAATCTGTAAATAAATGAGTAGCATATCGGTTTGATCTTCGAAAAAATGCATCGCTTGATTCGATGATACTAATCTTACCATTCTTATTAGTGATGTCCTGCGATATCGTCCAGAAGTGTTTATTTGACATTACCAGGTTTAGTTATTACGCTGAACGAGATATCCTGAACGTTTTCACCCTACACGCCGTACAATTAAATAGATTTGCACAATAAATTATTACAGCATGTGATTCGATTAGTATCGAAGTGTTAGGAAATACTACTCAATCCGTGATAAGAAGATTTCAGCATTGCATTGATACCAATAGAAATCACTTTGAACATCTTCTGTAAATGCAATTTTTTTCGCCTTTTTGATCATAAATGACCTTTGCTGAGCTTCAAAGACATTCATGTTGCACCTCGTTCGATTCGTTTCAATAGTCACTATTAGAAAACAGATAACAAAACGTTGCGTTCTATTTAAAAAAAACAAAGGTGACCTTCACATCTCTGAAGCGACTCCACCTAGCAAAACAAAAGATTAACGCCACAATACGGTCCCTGTTGTCCGATGCAACTTTTATTTCGAAAACTTTTATATTACTATCATACTTTCGGAGTTATTGTAGGTGGCAATAGTTAGTGCCTCACCCTGTAGATCTGTATCATTATTAAAATTGAATTTTGTCCAGGTAGATCGTGGAAATAGCCCACCGTGCATGGTTTAAAGATTCGGAAAAATTCGTTAATTCTCAACAGGTTCCTGAAGTCTCCTTGAACCCGGTGGATCGGCACGAGGCCAGCCGGTGAGAGTCCTCGACTAGCTAAGCGAAGTTCGCTCGCAAACGTTGAACAATAAAGTCGATGGGGGTTACCGAAACAGGGGAACCCTGGTGCAAAGCGGCGGCCACGAAGACAGAGGCGCGGCTCGCAGCAAGTAGGAGTAACGAGCACTCTCGCCACGCAGCTATTCTTAGGATAAAGTTCGCCTCCGACCGCCTCTTTATTTCCACTTGGCTGCCGGCTGTCTCGGATAGGGTTTATTATCGCTCCGGCGCGCCGCGCGCTCTTTGCAAATAGATGCTTAAACGCGCGTACCCACTGTCGTAAACAGTTCCCGCGACGAGGAGCCCGCTAGCCGAGACTCTCTGCCGGTGAAAAGGCGCGACGTTCCGAAGGATGGTCCCGGGATTTCGCTGTTGCGCGACCAAATTGAGAGGAGGCGGTCTCGCGGTAACACGAACGAGGATAAGAAACGCGTACATAATATATTCCGAAAGTTCTGCGGGAGATATATATATAGGCGTCGCGGAAGAAATCGCGGACGAAGGAGTCGCGCACGTGTCATGTCCCGCAGATTTGTTTTATGGCCGAAAGAGAAAAGTCGAAAATCCTTGAAACACGGATATTATTTTATTATACACTTCCCGTCGAGCTCTACTCCCCGGAAACAGACCATTTTTCTTACACGCGACGACCACTTTACGTTGGCTACAGTCGGAGTAGAAAGTGTTCCAAACTCAATTTTTCGACTTTCAATGGGCCAAGCCGATTAAGATGGTCAAAACTGCCCTTAGAGGTTTTCCAATGGCTATCGAGCCATTCGAAAGCTTACCTAGAATACTCCTCCGAGTAAGATTTCAGCCCTCTAGCTTGCCTGCGAGGGTAGTTACAGGGTAAATTAGATTTCGCCCTTTTTCCGTTCTCCGATGCGTTCTAAAATTCTGAAGAAAATGTGACATGTTTTGGATCCTAAAGTGCATTTCACAGAATTTTTCTGATTTTTTTGTTGCAAACTGTGCTCGTAAAAATGAGAAACCAAGTGTAACTTTCCTCCTCGAAGCAAGAACGTCGAAAAAATTCTGTTTTTATTGTTTTTCACAATGATCTTCCACAACAAACATTCTGAAAAAATGTGACATAATTTGGATGCGCAGATGTATTTTACAGAATTTTTTCTGATTTGTTTTGCTGCAAACTGTGCTCGTAAAAAATGAAAACCCAACAAGTGTAACTTTCCTCCTCAAATCAGAAACATCGAAAAAATTCGAGATTTTATTGTTTCTCACAATGATTACCCATAACAAAACATCTTAAAAAATTTAACATAGTTTGGATCCTCAGATGCATTTTATAGAATTTTTCAGATTTTTTTATTGCAGACTGTGCTCGTAAAAAATGAAAATCCAAGAAGTGCAACTTTCCTCCTCAAAGCAGAAACGTCGAAGAAATTCGGTTTTTATTGTTTTTCACAATAACCTCCCACAAAACAACTTCTGAAAAAATGTGACATAGTTTGGATCCTGAGATGCATTTTACAGAATTTTTCAGATTTTTTTTGTTGTAAACTGTGCTCGTAAAAAATGAAAATCCGAGAAGTGTAACTTTCCTCCTCAAAGTAGAAACGTCGAAGAAATTCGGATTTTATTATTTTTCACAATGATTTCCCGCAACAAGAAATCTGAAAAATTTTGACGACACTACCTATTATAGTACTGTATTAGGGACCTAACAGTAGAATAGTACGAGTTCTGCATGTTTCGCATTGAATGAAATCCATCAGCGTGCGTTTAAATCAGAACAATACCGTTCACAAATGCGACGTCCGCAGATTTAAAGACAGAGGAATTGCAATGGCGGCCGTAATACTAAAATAATGCATAAAACGTGGCGTTGAAAATAATCGTAAATTGAAGAGCACTGTTGCGTCGAGATATTAGAATAAGAAACCCGGCGCGTACAGCTCCGCGTTTCTCCCGTATGAATGCCAGAGAGCTATCATAAACAGTTTCAATGCGAAACGTTATCCCCGAATTCCCGTTTCCCAGCAAAGAGACCGTATCCGTGCGGTTTATTATTCAATTCCTCAATTTTCGAAGTGGCAAGTACCATTTGACGCGATTAAGACGGGATTCGTAAAATTTTTAAATTCCCGCCACACAGCATGGAATAACCGGAACGGGGACAAGGAACTTCCGTGGGAAACGCGGGCTATCAAAGTGGAAACGACAGTAACGCGAACATTACGTCCCGCTGAAATACCGCGGATAAGGAGTTTACGCGGGAAACGTATTACGCCGGCGAATATTCAAAATTAAGTTCCGTGCACGACGAAGAAATTCTATCCACGAAACGCGGCGCGGCCCTCCTTGCTTAGGTTACATCGCTGAATTTCAATTTCCGCGCGAGCTCCGCTGCGGTTTAATCCGTTTGTCTACCGTTTCCGTATTTTACACACAAGTGAAAGCTAGAGGCGGTCGGAAAACACCGGTGATTGTGTCTAAAGAATATCATGCGACAAACTCACGGAAACACCAAGCGAGACGGGAATTATGAAAGCTTTTTGCAATAATGCGGTGAACTTTTCCAGCGGAGATCGCAGCGAACTTTTTCGTTTTAAAAAGATTCAAAATTCATAATTGTAAGTGGCCATTTACACACAGCTTCTTCCAGTCGTCTCCTAATTAACCTTATTTCGCTTATTTCGCTTTCTTCGCAATTACAATATTAAATTAATGAAAATACTGTTACATGATTTTTTATTTTACTCCAGTTTGTTGCAAATCAGGTTTAAACATTTTGTCTTGCATATATACTACTGTGCAAAAGAAAGAAGCACCCGACCATATTTGATAGAAAAGAAATTCCGCTGTTTAATTGTATAGTTCTGAGAATATGTGTTATTGCGGATTATCTAATACTTTAAATGCAATAAATCAATCATTGTACAATACAATTTCTACAGAAATATATTGTCCGTCTTTATACATAACATAAGCAATGAACTGAATGCCAATTTCCTGTATTTTTTGTGATTTAGTTTTTAAACAATCGTTGCGGTCGATATCCAAACCTCGTCGACAGTTCATAACGTATCCGTTCATCGTGCGGATCGGCATTCGGAAAATCAAGGAATTGTTACCGGCGAAATAGAGCTCTCAATGCTGAAGAGCTCTACAAAACGTCGAAGGAAATTGCAACGGTCGAACCTTTTTTTTCGGGAAGTTCGTTTTATACCCGCAAATGGTGCACAAAGCTAACGGAATGATGGTGTTCGTACTATTATATGACTGGGGGGACTTTATGGTCACTTTAAGCGGTTGCAATAAACTCGGCAATCCACTGATTGGATACATCAAGAGTCCATTTGGATTTCATTTTAAGGTTTATTGAAAGCAAACGAAGAAACTGATGGGGAAATTCATTTCGGTGCTAGAGCTTTCATATAAAATCGCGGAGATGACCGTATTCACCTGAAACAGATCATAGCCTCGAACGTGTATTATTACTAGACCGCGGATTTGATGAATTCATGATGAAAATAGGTACGCGAAATTTAAATCAGTGGTCGTATTAAAAAAAATTTATAGACATCAGTGTATTAGTTTCAGTTTAATACGATACTTGAAACAAGAAAAACATGTTTCATTTGGGTTTTGTGCGTAGCAATCAATGAAAACATTTTTTACTTTGCATAAAGATTCGCAGTCTAATAATTACCCATTATTTTTTTATTCAACGAATTACTAAAGCGAGCAACAATTTGTCATCGATAGTCCCGAGGCTTCGAATGCTGGAGATTGGTATATTTCTAAACGATGTTGCAACATTGTATTTCGGGATAAAGTTGCAGCACGTTCGTGTACACGGTTACAAAAAAAAATGGGTACCCGCGGTGGTGCAAAATACGGGGGTTGCAAACACGTGTATCATGGTAGAAAGGTAAATTTCGAGGTAGAAGCGAGGACGCGAGAGTCAGAATCCTGTGTTCGCGGAATTTTCACGGTTGCGGCTCCGGTGCGGACCATGGTTTATGGATTTTATGAGCCGAGTCTGGTATAACACTGGCCCGGTGCGTCGTAAGCAAAGTGCTTATTTACTCCACGGCTCGTTAATTCTCGTCAGGTAAAATACAGGTGGCCACCGTACGTCTATGGCTGTCCGGCTATGGCGGGGACGCCGCGCCGTGGTAGCCAGAGAATTACGGTGTTTACGCGTGCTCTGATAATTTTATGTGGCATCAAGCGGGACATCATTTCTCGGTTACCGATACCACGTCAGGCCCTGGAACGATTCGAAATTTATACCGAACCCCGCCTTTATCCGAGCTTTAAGACGCGACGATAAAACAAATTGGCACGCCCAGGCCCCAGCGACGTCGGTCCCGCTGTTTTACGATTTTCCATTGTACGTGAAACTGTTTACCCCCACCCCACCCCACCCCTCCCCAGTTAACCTTAATCTTCTTAGGTTTATGCCACCTCGTAAATAATTGGCAGAACTTTCCAGGTTTATTCGTCGCGCTGGTTGAAAATAAACTGCGGATGTTGTTCTGAAATTGAAACTACACAAGTGCCACCTAGCGGCTGCTCGCTACATGCCAACATGGCGGCGCCATTACCTGTCGAAAACGGTGAAAATCGCTGAGCTTCAAACACGCATAACTTTTGAACCAGTGGACTACCAAAATTGAAACTTGAATTTTCGGCATTTTCTCGTCGGAATCTACAGGATCGCGTGTTACACAGTTATAAATTTCTGACTTCCCCAGGCGAGGTTCAACCGAATCGTAATTTTCACCTTTCTATAATCGATCAGTGAAAATTCCGAGTGCTCGCATATAGTATTACAACATGCAATACCAATTTAAATTGGCAATTCGAAAATGTCTAGTCGCCCTCAACGTAGGAGTTCCCGCGAATAAAATCGACGTGACACTCGACGCAGGAGTGCGGAGCGTTAGGAGAACCATTCCCATCGAATCAGTCCGCAAAATGCAGGAGAAGCTTGCCGAGTTAGAGGAGAAAGCTTCTCTTCCGACGCGGGAGCATTAAGCGAGACCTTTTGCGAGAGAAGTAAAATTCGTGAGGAAATACGGAAAAAAAGGAATTCTGACTTGATCGTTCGTCTGAGGCGACAGCGCTCGTGCGCGGATCGGAGCCGTGCTCTTTCGAGCACTTTTGTCGTATTGAAATTCATTCGTTTCGACCGCGGGAACAGACGCAGTCAGCCCGGCAGTGTTCCTCGATATGGGAGCACCGTGCCGAGCGCGATTTATCGGCGTTGCTTGTAGTTTCCGTTACAGACCAAGTTCGCTCTCCCATGCGATCCAAATCCGTCAGCCGCGAAAGCGCTTTATCCGCATTAACTCACCTCTCGATTATTGATGCCAGACCTCAAGCGACATTGCAGCCCGTATAACCGGCCGGAATTAAAACGGATCGCGCGAAACCAATTTACTCGTCGGATTTCAATTCCCCCCCGGGTTCGAAACCCGGGTTACGACGACGCCCGATAACACTGTAGAACGAATTATTTTTTTTCTTTTTTCCCCGACGCGCCGGTGAACAATGATTTCCGAAAAACCGTTGGATAGCGCAAACACGCCCCGTGCCGATAACTAGCATTCGCTTTGCTGCCTCCGACTCCGCAAACCGGACCGGGAATGATGATCGATCTCGCTCGGGACATTAACAAATTGACTGTCGCGGTGACCATCGATGGCCTATCGTTTCCAACTGCATAAATCAGGTGATAAATAATTGTTGTACCGGTCCATAAGTTCTGTTGAACTTTTATTCCGCGTTGTACGCAACGCTAGTCTGCCGACCCTCCAGATATTTACGTCGAATATACTCGACACGAAAAAATTCACATCGTGACTATGAATAAATGACGACATGTACATGTAAAACTTTAATTTAAAAAAGTTCGTGTCCTGGATTGAACGTGTCTGATCAATATCTACCGTTTCTACTTATTCCAAGAGAGAAATGTTACCCTGCGTTCTCGATCGACTTTTTTCATGGAAATTTGTCTCTTCCCGGGTTGCACCGTCAGTTCGACAAATAATCTTATAATCGAATCATCTTTTTTTGTTGTCTACAGTTTTGGAAAAATGTGCCACTATGTTTCCAGTGATGGAACGCATGACAATTGGACAAAGGCGGCGTTGATTCGGTTACGGTTCGCAATAATTTATATTGCCTGTGCAGGAAACGCCAATTTATTTCTCAATGGACGCCGATACATGCAACTTTGTCTTTCCATAACGTCCCGCGAAAGATAATGTAATTAGTTCATCAGCGATTCAGCTTCTTCGTAAGCAGTTAATTAGTGTCGAGTGTATGAGACGATGCAGTCCATATTAACAAAATAAAAATACTTCCGACGCTGCGGTAATCATGACGCTGCGTTGATTAGATTACCATCAACATGATGCTAAACGCATAGCTTTAACAGTACTTATGGCTAATGATGCGACCAATTCGATGACATTCTCGCTAATACCAATATGTGTCATTCCTGAGGATCAAACCGATATCGAAATAATATTATTGGCATTGCTAAACTCCATTCGGTACGACCAATGTAATAGATTAGGAGATACTTATGGAATATTATGTAATTAGAAGAAAATCTACTACGTTATACACCGTGCGACGGTGTACAGAATAAATTTTATTCATGACTAGCTGTTCTCTTTAAAATCTTAACAGACATTGGATGATTTGCTTTATTAATTAAATGAAATAAAGTGGTTGATGATTTGGCGCGTGACTAATATTTCTAGCGCGATTGCAACGAGAACAAAGCAGTTGCACTATTTTTTTTCTGTTATTGGAACGAAGATCTTACAATAATTATTAACTTTCTAAAATTAAAATTGTTAATGCTTTTGGCGCAAGGGTTCGATCATTTGTTACTAATTTTACAAAGCCATTTTGGAAATTACTAAAGTAATTTCGACGTTTCGATCTACATTTAGATCATCTTCAAGGGTTACTAGAATCGCGTCTGTGAATAATTTTTTTTTAAATTAAAACAAATTAAGAATATTTTGAAATTAAAGAATGCATGACAGAGAAAATTCTAAAATTACTAAAGAAAAACTGCTAGCTGCTGGTTACTGCAGCTTTCTGCGATTGGTGCAGAAATTATTGAGAAAAGTTGTGTTTAAGGTTCGTCCCATTTAATATTCGATGATTACAGAGAGGAGTCGAGTTATCGTAAAAAAAAGGAGGTCACGTGACGAGTGTCACTCGACCGAGCAAATGTAAAAGATTTAGCGGGGAATTACGTATTCAAAATGCCCGGCCGATTTTTGATCGGCCGCCGATCGAGGAATGATTTTCCAGTGGAGTCCGCGGTATGCAAATAGAGCAGTGTGGTTATATTTGCATACGGTGAAAGGTATGCCTGGGGTGAGCTGCTCCGTCCGGGCATATAGGCTCTCCCGGATGAATATATGCGTGCATTTCCTCATCAGATTCCACGATCGCCCGGGCAAACACGCATCGCTGGTCCGAAAAAATCTCACGGCATTGCTAGGAAACGTGCAAAGTTATTTTACATTCTCCCGTCCCATTTCGCTGCTCTCGAACTCGAATAGTTCTTTGTTACGGTGCCGAAACTCCCAATATAATTGCAAAGATGCTTTTGCGAGAAAATCTAAGTGGAACCAGTTTTGGTACATTTACGTGCTTTCAATTTTTTTTCTACAAAATTGTTGTGTTTACTTTTGACTACTGAAAACCCCCATCTCTGCATCTAGCAATCCCGGAAAAACAAGCCAACAAAGAGGTCGCGGCAAGCAGAATTAAATTCACCAACTATTGAAACGTTGTGTATATGTATACGTGTGTCCGACCGTAGACTGCCATTGCCAGTTTCAGGCTCGCGAGGCAATGCACTCGGTCGGTGCTCGCTAGGCTCCATTGTTTCGTGAAAATGGGCAAACAATGGGAACTTTCGTTGCGGTCGAAAGTCTGCAATAATATTTCCAGCCCATAACAAGCGCGGACGCGCGTGAAAACAGGTCGCGAGATCACGCCCGAGTCCGAGCCCGAGTTCGACCGGAAAGCAAACGAAATCAATCGCCGCGAACGCAGGCGAAAACCGGCTTGTAATGTCCTGTCCACATCGGCGAGAACAGTTTGCGAATTGTTCGTAAGCTGTTCGCAGACTGTTTCGCGAACAGAAGCTGTATTATTTTTAATCTATCGGACATACGAAAGACAGAGAATAATTTTCCATTTCACCCCAGTTTGCTCCAATTCGGGTAGATAATTTTTCTTTTTTTATATTTGATTTTGGCAAGAAAGTAATTTCGGTATTTTAAGGTGAAACAGTGCCCAATTTTTTTTATTCGAGCAATGAACTTTAACGAATAAGATATTTTCCCTTTTCGTAATAAATATAAATATATTTTATTGATCAAAGTTCATCGCTTGAATACAGAAATTCTATTTTATTTCACCTTAAAATACCGACATTACTTTCTTGCCAACCCAATATTTCACAACTTTTTATGTCCATATTCGTGACAAAGTACGGAGACTACATTAAATAATTCTTTGAAATCGTTTATACGAAATTGGTCTGAATTAACGTCCATTGACTTGTGGATGGGGAGGACTTATCTGGAAGCTCTAGGGTGAAAAGATGCCGAATCGCGCGACAAGCGTCATAAGACAATTCCAAAATGGCTGTCCGTTCTATTAATGCGAACAAATTGCGTTCCGGTTCAGGGAACGTCAAAGAATGGCCGGCTAAATTGATCAAGAGCAGTTTCGCCGTTTTAATTACAGTCCCTTTTAAAGGTGCACGCGTTTCTACTTTAATGTTACCGTCCCGCTACCATTTCTCGTTTATTAGCTTCCTGCGCTGTCATTCCGCCGAGTGGAAAAAAGCCACTTTACTGGCCTGCTCGAGCGACACAGAAAGAAAGAGAAAGAGGTAGAGAATGGCGTGGTCGATGAAAAGCGTATTGAACGTTGCCTCCTTGGAAAACGGAAGCGATAAACGGTACGTTTTCTTGTTCTGTACGTGTCGCAACAAACAGCCGGTCCATTGAAATCAATTGTATTCGAGTGGCCACAATGTCGGCCAGAGAGAAGTAAGATACTAGAATGTTGAGGAACACTGACCTCGCAACGTTATACTGGAACAGCTATTGTTATAAGTAATCTTTAATTGCCAGCATTTGACTATCAACGTACAATAAAATAAATTTTTAAAGGTTTTCGCCAGGAAATATATCAGACGATTGCATAAGTTCGTGCACGATTTGAAAATAAAATTCAATGGTTAAATTTTAAAGAATACAGCTTCATTAATCAATTATACAGGGTGGGGCGCCACATTTTGCCATCTAGATTCACGTCATTATTATTACGCATAGCAAACAATGTTTCAGATGAAGTTGAATGGCTTTGAGAGGGGCACATTCTGATGGTACATTTTTTTTTGTAGGTGGACGTGTAAAGGACATATGAATCATATATTTTTTATTGCATCAGCTGATGCTCCTTCATATTCTTTACAAAAAAGTATTAATCTATTCGTGTAAAAAAATCATTAGTTTAGGAGATATTTTAATAAATATTTACATTGAGAATTCTTGCTCTCCTACTACATTATCACATTGAATTCATATTATTGACCAGAGAGTCGAGATTTCCTAACAAATTATAATTAAAATATCTCCTAAACTAATGATTTTTTTACACAAATAGATTAATACCTTTTTGTAAAGAATATGAAGGAGCATCAGCTGATGCAATAAAAAATATATGATTCCATTTAAAAAAACATTAATGGCCATCATATGTCCTTTACACGTCCACCTACAAAAAAAATGTACCATCAGATGTGCCCCTCTCAAAACCATTCAACTTCATCTGAAACATTGTTTGCTATGCGTAATAATAATGACGTAAATCTAGATGGCAAAATGTGGCGCCCCACCCTGTATAGTCACTATTCTTTTTTACAATTAGAAAAGAACGGTAATGAAAATCGGGCACGAATTTATGCAATCCTCCGATAAATTGATGAAGCAAATTTTGTCAGAAGCTAGGTGTAAAAGGTGTAAGAATTGAATTGAATTAAAATTGCGTAAATCAATCCATTGACCCGAATTTTACGTTTCTGGAATTTATTAATAAACTTAGCTGGCGAATTTCCCGAGCAGATCCACTAATTAATATTATTTTATCAGCATTATGATTAAATCTATATTGCCCGTAATTCTATCGATCATTCCCTGAAATTTAGTCTCTCAATTAGATTTACGATGATGAGTAAACAATGAGACACAAATCATCGGTGACGTAGCGAGTCAGCGGTCGCCATTAAATCGAACGTAACGCCAACTGTGTTATACAATAAATTACAGTGTAATACGACCTGGCGTTAATCTGATGTTAAACCACCTGGTCGCTGAAATTCAGGTCGAATCTTAGGGTAGAGAACCTTGGAGCAACTTGGACATACCGAACTATTAATTCGTCGTGCTTTGATCGACCGCGCGCATAATTCCAGAAGTTGCTCGGCAGCGTAAGGATAAATTCGAAAAATGCCTCGTAAAGATCAACAGGCGCGATTGCTTAATTACGAGCCATGGTTTATCACGCTCCGACAGTGTACACTTTTCACTCGAAATATTAAGAAACTTGATTTTATCCAGAATAAAGGTGGAAAGTTGAGCGCGCGCGGGGGCTCTCGTTTCATTGTTGCCTGACTCAGCGAGAGGCTGTGCTATTTCTCAGCCGTTTCCTTTAAAAAGGAAAGCAAATGGAAGGTTAACGAGCAAACGGATATTGCTTAAGCAAATGAAAAGTTACAACGGTTATGGTGACGGCGGGTACACTGCAGCAATGGAGACCTGGACAGTTTCCAAGTGCTTAACAGACCTATCGGTGTTCGTTCCCAACGTGAGATATTAAAATTTATCGTCTAATTGGACCAACTGTAAATTAGACGTTACAAAAAAGGGAACGACAAGACCGTCCAAATAAAAGTGGGAAAAACGTTGCTGCTCCTTGCCTCGATGAAATACTGTTCTCTCTGCTATACGCGCGATGAAACGTTAAACAATGGATAACGCCTAACTGTTTCAACAAATTTTACAGAATATCAGGTATCCAATTATATATATAGGTAAGATCACCAATTATTGGGCTGGCAAGAAAATAATTTTGGTATTTCAAGCTGCAATAAACCACAATTTTTGTTTTGTTCGATGATCTTTTGCCATCTTTCTGGCAGCTTCACAATTCTGCGCTCATAAAACTTTTGGTCCTTGTCGGCCAAAAATTGATCCAAGTGCAATTTCAGGTTATCGTCAATAGTGAAAGTTCATTGCTTGAATAAAAAAATTGGATTTTATTTCACTTTAAAATACCGAAATTACTTTCCTGCCAACTGAACAATTTCTACATCTTTATAGTTTCATTTACAATTAAGTAATACACATTATTTACGTGTTTTTTAAATATATTTCTTTGTGAACCTTATTTTTGTTGAACAATAGCGTCCACAATAGCCTTCACTATAATGAACCTTTTCACTTGCGACCTGTACCGACAACGTCGCTTGACAACTGAATGAAGAGGTCCCACAGCTATCGACAATTTTCGAGGGTCCCTACCATCGGCTTATATACTCGTTAACTCGCGCTGTAATTAAACTGGAGTCTATAAGCTGAGTGTAGCTGTAGCCTAGCTGAAGAGGCTTTCCAACAAACGTGGTCCACTGTAGACACCATGGGTTATTATATACCGCCTATATAATGGTTCCGGGACCATTCTATGCATATTGTAAGACAACGTCCACTATCAACGTTCACAACGAATTTCTGTTACACATGGAACTATATACCATAGTACATGAAAATGCTATTTCATAAAGGAAAGCCGTAGTGTTTACACAACAAATTGTCCCATCGAACAAAAACGTTGTATTATACTTTACATTGAATTTTGAGAATACGTTACGCTATTCCATAAAGAAGAGCCGCAGTGTTTACACAACAAATTGTCCCATCGAACAAAAACATTGTATTATACTTCACATGGAATTTTGAGAATACGTTATGCTATTCCATAAAGGGGAACATGTCGTAGTGTTTACACAACAAATTATCCCATCGAACAAAAACGTTGTATTATACTTTACATTGAATTTTGTGAATACGTTACGCTATTCCATAAAGAAGAGCCGTAGTGTTTACACAACAAATTGTCCCATCGAACTAAAACATTGTATTATACTTTACATTGAATTTTGAGAATACGTTACAGTATTTCATAAAGGAGAGCCATAGTGTTTACACAACAAATTGTCCCGTCGAACAAAAACATTGTATTATACTTCACATGGAATTTTGAGACTACGCTATGCTATTCCATAAAGGGGAACATGCCGTAGTGTTTACACAACAAATTGTCCCATCGAACTAAAACATTGTATTATACTTTACATTGAATTTGGAGAATACGTTACGCTATTCCATAAAGAAGAGCCGCAGTGTTTACACAACAAATTGTCCCATCGAACAAAAACGTTGTATTATACTTTACATTGAATTTTGAGAATACGTTACGCTATTCCATAAAGAAGAGCCGTAGTGTTTACACAACAAATTGTCCCATCGAACAAAAACATTGTATTATACTTCACATGGAATTTTGAGAATACGTTATGCTATTCCATAAAGGGGAACATGCCGTAGTGTTTACACAACAAATGGTGGCATCATTCAAAAACATTGTATTATACTTTATATTGAATTTTGAGATTACGTAGAGGAATAATTGAGCAGATATTCATTCTCGAATCGAAACCACATTGGCCGAACGTCCATAAAATACTATTTCCTCGGTCGATAAGCAAAAATACATTCGAATCTGGTCGGTGCAGCGAGAAACCAGCACATGCTTCAAACGAGCGCGGAAAGGAGGTTTCGTCGAAGTAAAAATTTATGTAAACCTAAATCCGGTTTCGCTCGCACGGAGATCAGATAGCAGGATTTAAGGTACAGCTCCTTAAATTGCCTCGAAGGAATTCCGGGATTTCGAGGGAAACTCGGTCGGTTTCCATACAATTTAACGCGAACAATTATTCCCAAACAACTTCAGACCAAACGAATACAGCCGCGGATTTTCGAGAACGCGGGTGGGGTATTCGGGCGAGCGAGAACATGCTGGCAAGAAGAAAAAGAGCGAACAAGAAGAAATACTTG
This sequence comes from Lasioglossum figueresi, assembly GCA_028455805.1. Taxonomy (NCBI): domain Eukaryota; kingdom Metazoa; phylum Arthropoda; class Insecta; order Hymenoptera; family Halictidae; genus Lasioglossum; species Lasioglossum figueresi. The sequence goes on along the minus strand of CM052202.1, from coordinate 7,655,167 downwards.
AAGTTCACTATGCCAGGAAACACGCTCGAAAAGTCCTGTCTCCGGCGGGAATACAATATAATATGAAAATGCTGGTGCACGTGACTGCACCGCGAGTCGATGCAACATTCCAGCTATACGTCTGCGGCTCGTAAAAGGCTTTTTAATAAATCGCTCAATGCGTTTTTGTGATTTCGATGGGCGAATAACATGGGGAGATGCGAATTCCTAGTGCGAACAATTCGAACCAACAGCGGTCGCGCTAAAACCGTTTTAGAAAATAGTTGCGGGGGAGCTTTTTATAACGCACCACCCTGTATATTTACATTGTTTTTCCAGACAAGGTGACCGAGGATCTTCATGCATTTACGAAGAAATTAATTCGGTGAAATGTAAAACAGTAATAGATTAGATTGCGATGTTGTTTTTAACTTGACAAAGTTACCAAGTGGTGAAATAAATTTTTATTTTATTCCTGCTTCTCACAATCAATGCAGAGTATTTTTATTTTGCATAAAGATATAGTCGTATGTAAGCGTAGTCAACACGAATTCACTCATACACGTAGCCACAGCTGTATGCTTCCGAATAAAGCAGATTACGCTGCCGAATAATGCATATTACACCGCGTAAACGAAAAACTAAGAGTTTTCAGGGCGATCGAGGCCTAGATCGATCTTTTATCTAGCGTTAAACTACTGCAAAACCTCATCGTTGTATTATCGAGAAATGAGAACGCGAATTCCGCACCCTTGCAGTCCTGGAGAAACGAGTTTAGCCCCTCAAAAATATGTAGAACAGGTACGAATTTATGGTAGGACTTGATCCATCGAGAGAACGAGGTACGACCGATGAAACGCGACAAGAAGAAGAACTCTTCACAGCGAACGAGCCGAGGTTGATGGGAGCGTAAAAATTGTGGCCGGGAAAGGCAGATTCCGCTAAGTGGTTGTAATCATTCCGCCATTCGGAACGAGAACGATCTGCTAGCCTGTCTTAACGTCGGCGTTACTCGCGTGCTCGAGCTCGCGGCGAGAACCATTGCGACGTCCCCGGAAAATGGAGCTTCACCCTCTCGAATGCCGGATGCCGCAGTGCACAACATACGTACCCACTTACATGCACGTCTTACTTTCAACGGCGTTCGAGCGAGCAACGGCGACAATCTACGGCGTCTCGTGTATCTGAAGTGTCGCCGGCGCAATTGAGACGACGTTGCAGGAACCCGACTGCGATTTTGCCGGCGCGAGTACTATTATATCGTGTGACGTGTTCCGGGGATCTTACTCGCCCAGGCATATCCTTGTGCTCAAAAGCATCCGGCTAAACCGCTCGGGAAACCTCGTCAAGAATTTCGTGCCTCTTATGTGCGCGCCTTCAGACGCTGGATTAACGCGTGTCTGCGGGTACCATCGATCACGCAACTGGTATCCTGGCAATTTCGTCCTCGCTCTTCGACGGTACCCTCTCCGAACTGTTCCCACCAAATTTACTACCTTCGATAGAGTTGCTCTTTGACTTTGGTATTCCTCTTGACTAATTCCTTTGTCCCGCTGTACGGCGAAGTTCCCCGAATTCTCTTTTTACGCGAGAACCTTCCAGCGTTTTTAAGACGACACGAACGTTTCGTTGGAAAAACCACTGCGAAGGAGCAAGATCGCGACCGTGATGATCAGATAGGCTACCTACACTCCCGCTCGTAAGTCTTAGAACAGTGATCATATTTGTGTTGAACTCTGTAAAATGAAATAAACGTTGAAAGATGCATATTTTTCCTTATTTAAAGGTTTACATGCCATGGAAAGGATGCTGCACTCATGTATCAAAAATCGTATCAAGAAGTGAAAAAATATTTATATTATCAATTTTTTCATACTTTCTGTTGTTATATTATTCCATTCTCGTTCCAACATATTCCGTAAATGTGTTTCCGTAGTAGGGAAAAAGTTTCGTACCTGTCTACCCAGTTCATCTCATAATTTTTCTGTGGGATTCAAATCTGGCGATTCGGGTGGCCATTTCATAATTTTTAATGAATTATTACATTGAAGTTGATCCAAATAGGTTTTACATTTTCTTGACGTGTGTATTGAATCATTATCGCTATATTTATATTTCATGTGTAGTTAATATACAGTCAAAGGTTCATAATCTATACGAAATACCAGAATTTCACTGAAAACCAGAGGTGTCGACATATAATCTGCGGACCTTTATGCAAAATAAAAAATGTTTGCATTGATCGCGGGACACAGGAGCCAAATAGAAATCGTATTCTTCTTTTAATTATCCAATGAAGCTGAAACTGATACATTGACGCCCTTAAATATTTTTAACATGTCCACCGCTATAAATGGTATGCACCCATTTTTGTCATGAATGCATCAAATCCGCAGTCTACTAATCAATGAACATTGCTTCCTAAATGTCCATGGACCTCGAAAACGAAGAAATGATACGACCTCCCAATTCCGGGATCGACGCGACACTACGAGTGACTACGCGAACATGCTGTAGACCTGGAAGTAGCATTACACAAGAATTACAAGACTATCGAAATAGATGCTCTAAACGCCTATCTCGCTAGCAATCATCGAGGGATTAATTCCCTTATGGCACTGCGTCGGCGGGCCAATAAACACGGACCTGATAGCTCGCATGTAGGCAGCTAAGTCTCGCGACAGGGTCAGGGTTAATGTTTCCTGTACGTGTCAGTAATGACAGCATATCCCCTAAACAGAGGCGCTATAAAATCACCAGTTGCTCTGTTGTACCTAGATCGACATTAATTAACGTCGCCGGGAATGGTCGGCAAGATAGCAGCGAGTGCGCTCAATAATTACAAACATCGTGTAATTAATAGAAACATCATGATCCTCTATTAAATTCGAATCCGATAGGAGTCCGTGTCCTTGTTGCTGGGGGAGATTGTTATTACGTAGCTGGGAGGGGGGCTGGAAAGTTCACCAAGTGATTCGAGACTCCGCGAACTTCCAGTTTTCGAGGGATCGAAGATGAAGCACGTAACCGCGAGGAAAGAGGTGAAGAAGGTGTAGCAACGAGCCGATAATTAAAATGTTACTTCGTAACGAAATGACGCTGCCACGCCGCGCTGCCCGCCTCTTCTCGAAAGTTGGATAATTAATAGAATTTACCTTTGCGCCGGGCGTTTCGACAAACGTAATCCTTTTATCTTTGTTTGCGAGCCGCGATCCTCGCCGCCGCTACTTTCTTCACCGGACCCGAAAGTACCCCTCGGATCCAATTTGCTCGCGTTCTTAAGTCTCTGATCTCTGAGGCGGTGCTGAATCCTCGCAACATCGAGGATCTGACGGATATCGTCCTGCAGTTGGTCTTCCCTTCAGTAGTTTCTATTTACACTCATTAGTAGACTACGGATTTTATGCGTTTGTCATGAAAATGCGTAGGCACAATTTAAAGCAGTGGACATATTAAAAAGATTCAAAGATATCGGTGTATTGGTTTCAGCCGAATTAAATAATTAAACGAAGAAAGACATTTTTATTTCGCTCCTCTGTCTTGCAGTCAATGCAAATATTTTCTATTTTGCATAAATGATCCGCAGTCTACTCATTAGAAAATGATTGAAAATCTGTGCTAGCTTCTGCCTTCGGTAGAAACAATGTTTTTCTAACAATTACAGGCATTCTATACATTATGCGATCCCTGGAATTCCACGAGTGACAACCACTGAAAATTGTATCGCTTGTTTCGCCATCGAACAATTTCGATGATTTTTTTTGTCGGACTTGAAAAATCTACAAAACCTATTGTTCCAATTTTCACGAAAGGCTCAGCTTTGAAAAAGCCGTAAAAAGCGGCATTTACTATTTCTTTCGGGCATTTGATCAAGCCTATTTTTGTGAAAACTTTAATCCTTCCGACAAGTGAAGCGTATTACGTTTGTTAGACCGTCGGATTGTAAATTGGCGTTGGTTCGTGCAATGGTGTGGAACATGTGCGAATACTATGCAGGTACGAGTCGGAAACGGGCAGGAAATAAGAGAATTTATCGTTTGAATTTATGTTGTTAGGAAATTATGTAACTACTACTGTGATATAGAGTCTGATGGACAAATTATTAAGTATACTACCCTACCACAACCCTATTTTCTAGAAAGTTAAGTCCGAATAATGTTCGATAACGTTTAATAGATATAAAATATGTATTTAGTATTTAACCCTTTGCACTCGGAGCTGCTTAAACTCGAAAATTAAACATTTCTTCCGACCTAGAATATTTCTATTCTATATTAATCTTTTTCTTTGTATGAATATAAAATTGATATAACACCTCATACAATACTTAAATGGTTAATAATTGATTAGATACCAACATATTTAATAATCTGACCAATATATTGAATAATGGTACCACCATTCGAGTGCTAAAGGTTAAATGCCATAGAATCAATTATCTTCCTAGCACCCCTAAAAGTTCGCATTGATCGCAGGACAGAGGTGCCAAATAAAAATTGTATTCGTCTTGTAAATATCCTATTAAGCTGAAATTAATATATTGATGTCCTCAAATATTTTTAACATGTCCACTGTTTTACATTGTACGAGCCTATTTTGTCGCGAATGCATGAAATTCGTCTACTAACAGCAATCCAAACGGGACCACTAAAACATCCCCAGAACCAACCTTTATTTTTCACGATTCCGCCGTCCGATCGTCGGATATCCTCCAGATTCAAATCCGCAGTGCACCGGGAGCTTCCTGTTCGGCATTCAATGACCCGATTTCCCATTTGCACGACTGGGAGCCGCGATAAACACGTTTCGCCGGTATCTCGAGGTCCGGCTGACCGAATAAGATGAAGAAAAACGTGCGACGCGTTCCTCGCGCGATACCATAATCGAGCAAAGCTGGCTAGTTTCGGCCATCGATTCCCATCTTGGATGCCGAAGGTCTGTAGTTCCGCGTGGCAGCATTTTCTACGTACCACGAAATGCGGTGGCGGCCTGTAATGGAATTCTACGTCAAGACGAGAGCAGCGTTCTCGTAGCTGTCTTCCTCGAATATACGCATTCTTTCGCCGTCTCTGCCCCTCTCCGGCCGACCCCGCACGACCGAGAAGGAAAGAGATAGGGAACTCTACGGGGGTGGGTCTTGATACTCGGATAATGTCGTGCATGGACCATCTCCTTCGAGAACGTAATATAACTGAGACATTGGACCTCGGGAAGAAGAAGCGTGCGGATTTAATATGAATACTTGAGCTACACCGAGAACAGATAGCGGGCCTGGAACCTCCAATATTTTTCAACTTACTGCCAAATGCTTCGAGGATTGGACAGAGTCGTGCCGTACAAACTTGGATCTCGCTTCCACGTTAGTTGACTGCGCTATCGACGATCAAACAATCAAATTCGAGGATCAGTCAACTTACGCTTTGCGGTCCAACGTGTTTCCCCTCATTTTTACTTCAAAGCTTGATAGAAAATGGTGTAATTCAATTATACTTCCATAGGTAGCTCTACCAATCTATTTATTCTTGCGTATCATGTAATCGTGACGTTATTGACGACAATAATCACACTATTTCTTTTATTTCTGACCTTGTATGATCTTGGATTTCCAAGATTTGGACATTTCTGAAAAAATTTCTCTTCACATCATGTAGCAAACTAATTGCTCTATCTTCCCAAAAAAGTTCAAATCGTGTATTATAATATTAAAAAAGTTATCGTCTTTTTTTAGAACGTTCGAATATTAATTCGAGTCACTGTAGCTATTTTTGTAAAGCTGCGACAGCTACGTGCTTCCGAATAATGCAAATTACGCCTCGTAAACATGAAAATTGGACTTTCGAGGGCGATCGCGGTCTCAATTGATCTTCTATCCAGCGCTTTTGACTACTGAAAACCCCATCTTTGCGTTATTAGGAAATGAGAACGCGCATCCCTCACCCTTGCAATCCTGGAAACGAGTCTACCCCCTTAAGATTACACCTAACACTAAAAGTTCAGCACGGAAACCGCAATTATTTTTGCACCAACCCTGTACCACTGGCGTAGACTATACTCCCGGCTAATTTGCAGCTGTTAGGGTCGCAACATGGGCCGAGTATTTGAGGGGACGACACCTCTCCCTGTTAGCTTCCCACGGGAGAATGATTTCAGTGTGTTGATAGGCGAAGGATCGATCCTACTAAGACACTATTCCCAGAATACTTGAGTCTCTGAGCATTCTAACGGAAAGAGGTCCTATCTCGAATTGCGTAAATGCTCGCAGAACACTTAAGAAATACACATCGGTGGACAAAGTGCAGTTGTTTCACGAAAGCGTGGTAGCTTCTCCGATGCAAATGCGAAAAGAGAATTTTGCAGCCTTTATGGAAGGAGTGTATAAACATTGTTGGAACATCGGTAGCACTGGTTCTGTATGTTCGTAGTTGAAAATGGAAACGATTTCGCGCCCTTACACACTTCACACCTGCTAGAGGAGCAAGTACCGGGTGCAATTCCGATGCAAGCTCGCAAACACATCTGCAAGTTCGCGACAGGGCCACTATTAGCGGGCGTGTCTGGGAGACGCGTTATAGCCACCGGGACAAGTCGCGCGATTCAGGACGGGTTCGAGCGACCGAACGCCAGGAAATTGCGTAGAAACTTCCAGCAGAATTTCAATGCGACGAATTGGATTGAAATTATTAATGTCAATAACATCTTTGTCTCGGTCGCAGGAGAAAAATCATCGTAAAACCGAACTTACGGCGCATCGTTTGCCACGCCGACGCAACGGTAAAACTACCAACCAGAGCAGAGGTGGGAATTATTTGGCGAAACAAATATTTCACATACTATAGATTCTTCATACTTTATCTTTCATTCTTTCAACTTCATACTTCATACTTTAGATTCTAGTTCGCTTAAAGAAAATAGAATTTTAAATAAGATATACAATTTCGAAAATAAAATATTTCTATTTGAACAATCTGAACCTCAACATAAAATATTTCTGTTTCAACAATTTGATCCAGGAAATAAAATATTTCCATTTCAACCATTTGATCCAGAAAATAAAATATTTCTATTTGAACAATCTGAACCACAACATACAATATTTCTGTTTCAACAATTTGATCCAGAATATAAAATATTTCTATTTTAACAATCTGAAGCACGAGATAAAATATTTTGCTTTTCGCATTGTTATAATACTCTGAGAAACCGCATAAACATACAGCGTATTTTATCGTTAAGAAACGAGTTACACTCATAAATGTATTGAATTCGAATCATTATTTTCAGCAATAATATTTAAAATTGAAATTGGAAATACAGAGAGACAGACAAAATACAAATATTCTATTTTCAAAAATTACTGCATAAAAAAAAATATTTTGTTTTTAAAGTTGTGCACATACTTTAAAATAAATAGGATTATTTAATATTTACTATTTAAAATACTATTTTCCCCAGCTCTGCCCCAGGGATTATCTCCATGTACCGGAGCTTCTAAAATATATAAAAGTAGAATTTCAGACTCTATTAATTATTCAGAACATACACTTCTACTTAAGCTTCTCCATTTTACTGCCATGAAAATATTTATAAGAACTAGGTGGGTTAGGTCAGGGTTATTCAACAAGATTTATTTCAATTACCGTGTAAACTTTAATTTTCCTGGGTAATTATTTATGCCCAACAGTATAGTGAAATATAGTAATTAGTCAATTTGGCCACTGCAGTTTTAACTTTTAGGTGTGGTGCAGTAATGATCCATTAAGAATTCATTAAATGGACCCGTTAATGTTGCATGAGATATTTCCTCTTCCATTTCTGGATTACAAGCATACTACTATGTAGAACTATAAGAATTCCATTATTCACGAGCTGAAATGCATTATTAAAGCATTTGAAATGACGAGAATTTAGCGGCACTCGTATAAAAGTTGAATTTCGTAAAGTAATATCACTGTAGAATTATCGATCTACATTACTTACGTCCACTGGAGAGACGGAAAATTACTGATAAAAAATTATATTTTCGTTCCTGTGAAAAGCGCACTTTTTCGAATATTTGATACAAATACGTTTATTTAGAAAATCAGCAAACAGAGAAGAATAGCGAGATCAATGTGCAAAATATTACCTATATGCAGGTTCAACAAATTCATGAAACGCGATAGACGATGCTTTAAAAAAGGGAATATCTAATGCATTAAAAATGGATCCATCAAATGCCATCAGCTATGCTCTTTGTTTTGTCGAGTTAACGCTTTTATACTAAAACGATGACATATGTTTTCGTCGATTTTTAATAGCGGATTTCAAACAGCGCGACATTCATAATAAAACATTTTGATTCTTCATTATTTTCCTATGAAACTTTCGTCCACATATTTACGACATTTCTCTAGTTAATACAACCCCAAATACGATAACGTAATTTATTATTTCGATACTAAAAATGTCGATCGCGAAAATGACACCGAATTTAGCCTTTCAACATCGTATTGTTACTGATTCTACAAGAGCATATTCATAACTATAATTCATTCATTTGAATTTCTATATTTCGATTTTCTGCCAGATTTCCGGGGCTGCGATCCCCGCGGGCCGCGGGGAATCACTCGTCCGCGTTTCAATGAAATCACTTGGATATTGAGGGATCGCCGCGTTTCCTAAGAAAGTCCATCAAACATCTAACCGTGGTTGTAAAGTTTTCCGGGGAGCGTGACATCTTGTTCGCGATACCGTATCCACCTATCGGCGGCGGGGGCCTGCCGTCACCGGCCGGGTCGGTGGGAAACATCACCGATACTTTCCCCGTGGCTGATTCAATCTGTGGATCGGCATGTCGGCTGTTTATGTTTCCAACTCCCCGGAAACACGTTCCAGGGCGGCAGAGTTTTTATCGCGGCGTCGTCGAGAAGTTCGAAAGCCCGGCGACCAGTTGTACCGTAGCGGCCGACGGTATTAAACCAGCTAAAAGGGAAAAGTTCTTACAACTTGCCGCCGCCGGTGCTCGTTATGATCCGTCCGCCGTCGCCAGATTCACGAGCGACTTTTCGACGTGTAGCGTCGCGGCGCATCCACTCCATGCCACGCTTCGCCTCGCCCATCCGCCACAGATCAAACCCGAAAGGAGGGAACCCGAAACTGCGAAGACGGCACGCCGCGCGGAAGGTAATGGAATTTCTTCCCTCGAAAATTTCCGCGATCCCTGCCTCGATTTCCTCTTTCTTCGCGAATCCTTTGAGGATAGCGGCACACGAGACGGATCCGATAGCCAACCCCTCGATATTTCGCTGCTCCTGAATTTCCGGCGAAATTTCAGTCTCCTCGGTGTTAGGACAAAGGCCGGGCTAGGTTTATAACGACCAACGTCGCACAGTGAAACCGAAAACGCGGACACAAAATTTATAGCCTTCTTAATTGCACGGTGGAACTCATTTACTCACCTGCAAGTCGCGTTTCTCACTTCCAATATTCATTTCTTTTATGCGTTTCGCACGCAAGCGGCGGCCATTTCATTCGTAGAAGCGGACCAATGTTATTTATAACCAGACTGCGGATCTTTATGCAAAATAAAGAATATTTGCGTTGTTTGCAAGGAACGGGTGCCAAATAAAAAATTGTTTCATCATATAATTATCTTATTCGACTGAAACTAAGACATCGATGTCCTTAAATCTTTTTAATATGATCACTGCTTTAAATTGTGCGTAGCGATTTTTATCATAAATGCATAAAATCCGCAATCTATTTATAACTATACCGTGGATCTTTATTAAAAATATTCTGCATCAATTGCAGAAGTGGTAAATACTTTTCCACTGCCTTCAAGTTTTATGTACTCATTCTTGTAAATATGTACATGTTTACTAAGTGAAACTAATACATCGATGTCCTTAAATGTTTTTAATGCAACCACTCCTTTAAATTGTGCGTAGCGATTTCTATCATAAATACATAAAATCCGCAGTCTATTTATAACTATACTGCGAATCTTTATTAAAAATATTCTGCATCAATTGCAGAAGTGGTAAATACTTTTCCACTGCCTTCAAGTTTTATGTACTCATACTTATAAATGTGTACATGTTTACCAAGTGAAACTAATACATTGTTGTCCTTAAATCTTTTTAATATGACCACTCCTTTAAATTGCGCGTAGCGGTGTTTATCATAAATGCATAAAATCCGCAGTCTATTTATAACTATACTGCGAATCTTTATTAAAAATATTCTGCATCAATTGCGGAAGTGGTAAATACTTTTCCACTGCCTTCAAGTTTTATGTACTCATTCTTATAAATATGTACATGTTTACTAAGTGAAACCAATACATCGATGTCCTTAAATGTTTTTAATACAACCACTCCTTTAAATTGTGCGTAGCGTATTTTATCATGAATGCATAAAATCCGCAATCTATTTATAACTATACTGCGAATCTTTATTAAAAATATTCTGCATCGATTGCAGAAATGGTTAATCCTTCCACTGCCTTCAAGTTTTATGTACTCATTCTTATAAATATGTATATGTTTACTAAGTGAAACTAATACATCGATGTCCTTAAATCTTTTTAGTACGACTACTCCTTTAAATTGTGCGTAGCGATTTTTATCATAAATGCATAAAATCCGCAATGTATTTATAACTATACTGTGGATCCTTATTAAAAATATTCTGCATCAATTGCAGAAATGGTTAATCCTTTCACTGCTCCTCTCTCTCTTAAAGTTTTACGTACTCATTCTTATAAATATGTACATGTTTACAGCCCTCGATGATCAACACCTGGTGTCATATAAAGGAATGGTTAAAACGTCATCCACCCCCAAGAAGAATCGGCCTACGGGGGTGGGCTACTAAATAAGTGAACGACGACCCCTTCCGTGTGGTTTACGGAGCTTCGTTTCGCGTTATAACCACGCGCCCGGCCCGATTACAATTTCATCGAGGTTCCCCGAAGTTTCGACGCGGACCGCGAAGCGATTAGACGAAACAACATCGTATGACGGTGAATTATGGAAAGCTTGGTCGCTGCCGCGCCGCGGTGAAAGCAATTTGTCGGGCAGAATGTTTTCCTAGTGAAATACGAAAGCTTCTGGAACACAATTCTCCCGCAACTGGAACTAATATGGGACGTAGCGAAACCCATCTGAAAGTTTCGACGTCAAATAGAAAAGTGAGACAGGGAAACGCGTATATACCGGCCTCATTTATCGTTTCGAAATAAAAATGCGCCCCGTAATACGAACTTTCGTGCCGTGTCTTGGTGTTGCGTGTAAAAATTTCGGTGCATTCGAGCAGAACGTACGCCGTACACATGCTGTCTCAAAATTATATGTCGCGACCACTACGCGATTCTGCACCTCTGGATCGATGAAGATCTATATTAAAAATGAACCGAAAAATTGACCTTCGCCCTTTGTTCGAGACCAAACATTTTTTATATTGCATCCTGTAGTATTCATCGCGAAGAACGAACTTCTTGAAGAAACCATGGGCCCCGGGTCAACCGTTCTTTTAGAGAACGACTTCAAAGTATCGTAAACTATTTTATTCCATGTCTACAGTGTGTTCCGAGATTGTATAAACGTGGAGGGGGTAATTATAGGGATTATATATGCCGTACGGTGCAAGGCTTTACAGATAAAATTGCCGTGAACACGCGCGACAATGGTTAAAGAGCCCAAGCTTCACCCGACAAAGTTTCCCATTCCCCGAGCTGTCACGCGCGCCGCACGGTAACAATTAACAGAATTCTTTAATAAGACAACTATTGAACGTCCTGGTCCATTCATATTCCAATGAATCCTTCGCTGTTCATACAACTTCGTCCTCTCATTCAATCCATTCACGTGCCTCGCATGTGCGTGACACGAGAGATGCGGGCGGCGACGAATAAAGAGAGAGAATGAGAGAGGGGAGACAGAAATGGGTTGGAAAAAGAGAAAGCGAGAGAGAGAGAGAGAGAACGGAAGCGAAGAGTAAAAAGAATGAGGCGAAACGAAGGGCGAGGGCATGAGCCGCACGCGGAGGCGGTGCGGCACTGGGGCTCTGTTAATCTTCCGCGGGATTTCAACGCTGCGGAATTTGCATAGCCGCGGGATTTTTATCGCGCAAAAGGCCATCTACCCTGCGCTTTGGTGTCGACCCTCCTATCCCTTCGACCTCTCTGCTTCTGCTGGCGTCTGCAGCCACCATCGCCCCCGAAGAATACATTCACCGAATCACTACCTCTCTTTCTCTCTTTCGTTCTCATCCTCTCTAACTCTCTGTCTCTTTCTCTGTCTCTTTCTCTGTCTCTTTCCATCCTGGTGTTCGCCCTTGCCCGACTTCCACGCAATCAGCGGTACAGGCACCGGAGCATCGATTTTTCATTAAGCTTCAACCCCGCGGACCGTCCCCTGCTTTGCATACATGCTTATTCGTGGTGCTCGTTCGTTGCCGCATCACGGATTCCGCTTCTCGTTTCATCCTTCCTTCCTTCCTTCCTACGAGCGCCTGCTCCAACCCGCTCTTTCGCTTAAGCACCGAATATGCTAGATTTAGTGTACCTTACTCTTCATTTTGCGGCCGGATCGAACTTGTCCACGACTCTACTTATTTGTACGTTCCAGACGGACGCGGCGGCCGAACGGTGAACCGCTACCGTCACGTTGCGAAACTTAATGCACTTGCGGTGTATTGAAGCCTTCGGAGAATTCCGCCAAGCCAGATTTAATTGGACGCAACTTTCAGCTGCGTCAGATTTTTCTCTTTGATTCGGATAACTCGCAGTGCGTCGCACGGTGGCATTATTTTATTAGAATTATCAGAAGAAGGAATACGTTTAAATTAATTTTGACAGGAAAAAATGCTTGGAATTTATTGCATTAGGTTGTCACGAAAGTTCCTTTCGGTATGTATTCCTTTGATGTTGATAAATTAATACAAACGATTCGATAATCTTTATGTTAATGTTTTAATACTTCCTAAAATGAATTTGCATTATGTGCATCAATCGAACACCAACTTTTAGAACAACCTAGCAGCAGAAACTCCAACATTGAAAATGATTCCGAAAGATATTATTAAATTTCTGTTACATATGTTGTAAAAGTAACAGAATATTTTTAAAATATGCATCTGTTATAATTAGACTGCGGATCTTTATGCAAATTAAAAATGTTCTGCATTGATTGTGGGCAGCAGGAGTAAAGTAAAAACTGATTTGATTTTGTTGCATTAAAAACAACGTTACAGCATTCTTAAATTTTTCTAATCTGTTATTGTTTCATATTTCGCCCAGCCAATTTCTTCGTTAATCCATAAAGATCCGCAGTCTAGTTATAATATATAAAATCATTATTTATAGGTATTACTGTATGTTTTACATACATTAATGAACATATTTGAACGCAAATTTGCATATGTTTCGTGCACAAACCCCGTATGCTTTTTGCATATTTATAGTCCAGGTTGCATAAATATCCGCATAGTTACAGTTACGCTTATAATATGCATAAGAGCATCCCAGGTAGCAATTATTTGTGTAACTAAAATATTGTGAGTTCCTCGAAAACAAAGTTGCGTTGGTGTGTTTATCGGTAACTAAAGAATTAAAAAGAACCGGGTGAAAATTACCCTGACAGTTCGCGGTTTCATCGAGTTGAAACAGCCATTCACAGCGCACAGCATCGGGGAAGAAGAGCTGCGTTAAAGCGAAACTTTTCTCCGCGTGTGTCGTTGCGTGACGCATTTCGCAGGGCCGCGCGACATTGATTTACACGGAAAACACTGGAAAATGCCAGCTCCATTCTTCCTGCATCTCTCGCGGGAAAACGCCCCCGGGTTATGGCTGCGCAGGCTAACATTTGCATCGGAAAATTGCGGATTAACGCTGCAACCATGCGTCGGCCCCGTAGTCCGCCGCTAACCGCCATGCAACGGCAGCGACCCAACGAAATGACGAACCGTTTTCCTTTTGTTCGGCCTCGCGCGCTGGAATGGTTTAACGAATATTTCTACAATACGAACCATCCTTCCCCCACCATTCACAACTTACACAATACTCGCATTTTTACTAAATGCATTAAGCAAACACACGCGAGCCGGACGCACACAAGCACATGCCCGAATAAACATAAACGAACGCATTTGTGTGCGGCGTGAATCCAATTCTCTCGTAATCGCGCGTTTTGCATTCGATCAACTTTCTATGGTTTGTTAAATATCCGCAAGTAAATAATAATATTGTGAATTCTATAATAATTTAATCTTTTTGGAAAAAATTTGGAATGTATTCAAATATTCGTGGTACCACTTTTATTGTATAAAAATGTGATGAATTCAATAGAGTGCATCAAGTTTTATTTCACATGTAGTGACCAGAATTAAAATATTCAGATGCTCTCAAAAAAGCAATAACTTTTTTAATATTTGCCTATACGACTTGAACTCTTTTTTAGAAGCCAAAGCAATTAGTTTTTTACAGGATGTGAAAAGAAATTTTTTCAAAAATTGCGATTGGTCGGAATTGTAGAGAAAATACTAGAAATTGCATTTTATAACTTTTTTATGGGTGTGTGGGCCTATATTGAACATTTAAAAAATACCTTTCGTAGATCTGTATCAATTAAATACATTCTGAAAATTTTATCAAAATCATTCGACGTTGCAATGAGTTACAAACGTTTAAAGATGGTTAAAATTGCAGTTTTTCTCGATTTTCGGCCTCTAGTCGCAATAAATCTGAGGATCCTTACATCTTACGATGAAATTTGAAAATGCATATAATCGACACAGATCTACAAAATGTATTTTTAACATTTTTATAATATAGGCCCACACCACACACACACACAACACACACAAAAGTTGCAAAATGCAACTTTTAATATTTTCTCTACAATTCCGACCAATTGCAACTTTTGAAAAAACTTCGTTTCACATCCTGTAGCAAACTAATTGCTCTAGCTTCCCAAACAAGTTCAAATCGTACAGTACAATATTAAAAAAGTTATCTTCTTTTTCAGAACGTCCGAATATTAATGCGAGTCACTGTACTTCTATTAGAATGGCATAAATGAAAATATAAATGTAAAAGAAATGTGTTAATAAAATTCCTGGCAAGAGCACATGAAAAGGATGCTTGAAGGGACGTTTTGCTATTTTCAGTTTCTACGACAGTGTCAAGCAAGAAATTATGCATTTTCTTAATTAAGGATGAATCCCGAGTGAAATGTAAATTACCACTTTGTTCAATTAATTTGCGAATTTTAATTTGCAGATGTGAACTGTAATTAAGTAATTACATCTCTTTGTGCGTACGCTTCTCTTGGAAATTTCATGGAGACGGGAATATGTGCGACATTCTCCGTTACGCTACTTAAATCAGACTATTTAGCCACATTTGAAATATATCAACGTCCATTCTCTCTCGCATGTACAATCACTGTACTATATTTCCATGTAGCGTGGAGCGAAGTACAAATATCGCTAAAAAATTGGAGAGGTTTATAATAAACTATAATAAAAATGTCGGTATCCAATAAGATCGATGAGTTTTGTTCCCGACTCCATCCCCTCAGCACCCGACACCGGATCTCCTCGGTATTCATGAAACCGACCAATTTATTCCACGAAGTAAAAAATTATTGACACATCAAATATTTATAAAATTTCCCAGTGAGTTGGCGTCATCGAATTTCTGACACATTCACCCGGCAAAACTCATTGCTAAACTTTCCAAGCAATCCAATTAACGCATCCCCCTCTCTCGTCCCGCTCCGCTTCCGGTCTTCGTTTCTCCTTTTGCTTTCCGGCTCCCCGCCCCACCACTCTTCGCCTTCCGCGTTGCAATTGTAATTTATTATTCTCCTTACCGGAAGCAGCCGGCGGCCGACCGCGGGAAAACTTTTCTTTCAGCCGTTTTAAGAACAAAAGTCTTCGTCCCTCGAAAATAGACGGCAGAGGCCAGCAGCGAGAGGATCGCGGACGGTTCCGACCATTGTGTATTGTCCTGCGGGCAATTAATCATTTTTCCATTCACGACTGGGGTGAACGAAGTGTACTTTGTTTCTTGTAAACATTTCCCTTTGATAATAGGGTTGAGATAATTAGGTGTGCCGAGACGACAAACCCCCGCTATGAAAAGCCACATTTTTCCCCCGAAACCTGGACACCCTCTCTTGCCTTGTCACCGAGAACGCGTAGAACATTAATTTCGAAACTCGTTCCCCGAACGAAACAACGCTCGTCGCATTTCTATTAACAATTCTAACGACGCACAGCGGTATATCGTGTTGCGGACCGCGATCGCTTTAACAGAAAAAAAGTCCGAATTGATTCTCATGCAAATTGAATGGCTTTATCGGAGCGCGTATCGACTTCGATGGCCATTTGGAAAAAAAAATGAGAAATTCTTCCATTCATTGGCCGGCTCGATCGAATCTCACCGTGTCCTATTACGGTCAGCAATTGCTCGCATGGACATAAAGAATTTCTGATGTATGCAACAATAACGGTACATCTTCTTCATTCCTGATACCGTTTTAACGAACGAGCGAATTGTGAAATAATGACAATATATAAATATTAACCCCTTCCCCTACAATATCGTGTCCGACTCGTGATGAAGATTCGGAACAGGGTCTAATAAATATATATACTTCGGTTTTGTTAATGCACAGTTATCGGAGAATATCTAAGCATATACAGTAGATATAAATTTTCTCCTTTTTTTTAGGAAATTATACGAACCACAGTAAAGTTCTAATCACTGAAACCGTAAAATGAATCGTAGGGCAAGGGGTTAATTTGCAATATCTATCGCTGGGAATAATTTTCCAAGTAAATCTCGCGGAGAGCTGATTCTTTATTTTATAATTTATATTCTTATACATGAAGCGATCGATAACTGGCGGATCAACCGAGAAGCGGGAGATTCTGTATTAAGGAAACAAGTAAAAAATGTAAAATAAAATTTTTTTAAAAATCCCGTGAACTCGCCGAGAACAGTTTAATAAGGTGATGCTGTAAAAGGAACTGTAAAATTGTGATTATACCGTTTCCATGGGAACACAGAAAAGTAATATTACATAATTTTGATGGATACTTGAGTTTCCTATCTTCCGTGCACTCTATCTTGTAAGAATTTTGTCAGACGTAGCTTCTATCTAACCAAGAAGAATTATGTGATTCTTTACCCTGCTACGTTGTTAAGTTCGTGTCTGCTCGGAACAACTTGTTGGTAGTTTTAAATCTTGACGGGTTTTCGGTAGACAGGGGCGTAAATTTTCTCGAGCTGAAAACATCGTATCTCATTCTGCCTGTGCCTTGTAATAAAATATTCCTCAATCCGAACCGCGTCGGGGATGAAAGACTGTTTTATTAATTAAACACGATCACACTGCATGCGAAAATAAGGTGGAACTTTTTAAAAAATTAAATAGCACTGACGATCCTTGCAGAGTTTCTTTCAGTCCTTTACAGTAATAATCGTAAAAGAACATCATGCAAGCCAGAAATGCATTAAAATTCGTAGTGATCCGAACTAACAAGAAACTTTGAATACTGCATAAATATTGTTAATTATGAAGGATTTACATGCTGCAGAGCGCGACGGTCTTTTTGTGACGAAACTACTTTGACCGGTTCGCAGTTGGTAGCAAAAACGGGAGCTATTAAAATGTATATGCAATACTCAATGTAGAACTGGAAATTGGGTTAACGAGGTCACGCAGGGATGCATACGAAGCAAGCAATTTTGAAAAATATCCATTGTTGGCCCCGCGATTTTTCTCCGTTCAATTAACACGAAAGGGTTTATTTATATCCGGGGCCGGTTGCAAATTCGCTGATCTTTCAATGCAAACTTGATCTGAATAACCGTGCAATTGACCGTGCCCGATCGCAATGAATATTTCATGAAATTTATCCGTCGGTGGTTAATACGAGATAACAATGCTTATTGGGACAATGTGTTCAAAATCATCGTTTACCTTTGTAAAATTTTTATTATTAGCCATCGTCGAACTTTTCATAAATGCGTTTCATTTTTGAACAGAAGCTCCTTGGTTGATAAAACAATGTGCAAAGTCAATGAATGATTGTTACATAGAAAGTAGGTATTAAGAGAAAATTGCAGACTCCGCAAACTCCTTTTCGTCTGGCATACAGATTGCATTGATCCAATTCATTATATGCACAGTCACGATCTATTAAAGAAACATTTAGATATTCCTTCATTCCCTTCGAATTCGACGGAATCCGTGACTACGAATAAATTGTTAGATTCGCATTTATTTACACAGCTGGAGGAGTAACACTTTGGTAATAGGCGACGAATGGCTGGTATAAACTCACCGTATAATTAATTATCTTATTTTATAATTACGTTTACTTTTCACGATTTTCTCGTATTTACAACTACGTCGGTTTTTATAAATATTGAGCTGGACGTATGGAACAATTAATAATAGAAATAAATAAGTAACTTTGAGATTTTATACAATTTTACACTTATACGATCAATGCATAAAAATACAAATATTTTGCAAGACTCATATCATCGGTAGTTTTCTCACATTATTAACAATTAAGTTTGACCACTATTGCACGTGAATTTTTATAAATGTACGATCGAATAGTCATCGAAACACGTTTGCTCTGTGGATGTTGCGACACACAAGCGAATCTCGCGAACCAGTGCATCGATGTAATTTACATGCTTAAACGAGTTAACAAAATCATACGCAACCGTGGCGTAATTCGCATAATGTTCGCACTAAATCGCGAATAAATAGTCGCAGGTCAGGGAAGGTGACGAGGGAACAATGAATTGGAATATTACGTGTCGGTTAATTGTGATTTACACGGCGAACTGAGCACGGACAACAGCGGCGAAGCGCATATTCTCATTCGATTAATCGATCGCGGTGGCGACACGCGGACGTCAACGTGCGGTTGTATTATAGAAAATTCTTCGTCGAACTTGGAGGAATTATATGGCCCGATTCGGAGTTCACGTAACGTCTGGGAAATCGCACGGCGAATCCATAAAATGTTTATTGGCTACCCGGAAACTCTCTTAATTTGAAACTTCGACCACCAGATACCGTTCGTTCTCCACATAATCGCGATAGTAATCGCTAACTATCGACTTTCCAGGATAAAGAGGAACTTCAAGATTATGCATAAACCATGAATATTCATGTCGATTCCCACGCATGCGTTCAGAAGTCTAATTGGTTTCTGAACAAAGACGGAGGTGGGAATTCAACGAATCGGCAGGATTGATCTTACAAGAATATTTCCCTTCAACGCTCCGGATGTTTATGCAAAATATCAGTTCGTTAAGTATGAAACTTGACAAATAAAACACGAATGTCAAACACATTTGTCAAGTTTCATTTATATCCTTCATTAATCATTTTAATGCGGTGAAAATAATATATCAATCCTCTTAAAGTCTTTTAATATTTTCACTGTTTTAAATAACACTTCCTCATTTCTGTTATAAATGCATACAATCCGGAGTCTATTTATGAGTCATAAGAAAATATTAATTGCTGAAAGCATACGTTAAACGAAAATGTACTTCTTGTATGTATTCTATTAAATGTATTTCATCTCAGCACAGAATAAAAATTTACCGAGTCGAAAATATTAATCAAGATCTTACTAATATATTTTTTCGAGGCTTGTCACGTGTCGAGATGAACTGCTGAAAATGATTACGTGCTTTGAAAGGGTTTTTTTCTAATCTCAAGTTGGTAGGATCACACGCGAGAAAAAGAATGTGCGACCATTTTCCGAGAATTCATCGCTTTTGTCAGAAGTTGAGGCGTTAGTGAAAACCATCCCGAACATCATAGGAGCGCTTCAAACAGAAAGTCATCGGGACAGTTTCTTCTTTCCACTGACGACAGGATCGTTAGGTAGCGGGAAGTTGTTGAAGAAAAATGGGCGAAGCGTCGCGGGGAGAAGAAGGATCACGTTCCATGGACGTAGAAGTTCGCCATCCGGTTAAATTAATACAAAAGAGTGCGAAAGTAGGTCCGCGGAAAGTCTTGAAACTCGCCGAAAAGCTGTAAAGCATCCCTGCATATTTCACTGCACTGTTAATTAACAGACAGCTTTCTAGGACACAGAATTTACAAGGCGTATTCCTCTGGACTGCACTTAAGCGAAACATTATGAAATCCCTTATTCACTCGAAATTTCACAGACGTTTCGCGACGCTGCCGCCGAGTATGGCGGGTTACCCGTTGTATTGGTTCGTAGCGTTCTAAAATTTCCATGCCGAAAGTTAAGAACAAAATTTATTTGTTAGAAGGTAATTTCTAGTTTCGCTCCTCTCAATTTTTAAATACTTGTATAAGTTGACGACTTTATCTTATAACAATTTTTTTTGCCCTTTTCAAGCATTGTGGTTCTTCGTGTTACCACAAAAATGTGGGTATGTCGCAAATCTTAAATTCGATTACATCCAATGTGTTAAATGCTAAACCAAGTTATGGTTATTAACGCTATAGTTAGAAAGTTTATAAACTAACCGGGGAATATATTAATAACAGCAGCGAGTATTTAATAGGCACGTAAACCGTCACCTACATTATACTCGAGTCTAGTGAATCCATTTCAGCAAAATAGGCGCTGTCGCTGCAAATTTTGAGCGCCGTTCTCGCTAATTCGTTTTTCAATATTCATGTACCTCAAAAAGTGCTGAAGAGTAAAACACATTCTTACAAGCTGCACCAAGCACCAGAAATTGTTTTCACAGGTCATTTAGTAAATCAATTATTCCAAGTTCTCGAAGATGCTCAAGTCGTATGTTCCACTTCGCGAATTAGCTGAATTTCAAAGGGTAAATATTTCGATAGCGTAATTATATTCTACTGAAATTTCAATTTCACTGCCGGAGGTATTAAGAATTCATGTCTACGGCCAACATATTAAAATGTTGATCGATCTGGTGGCAAACACATTTCGAGTTGAAACTTCCTCGCAGCTAAAGAGCCTTCGAGTGCACGGGGTTAAAAGCTGACGGCGCAGTTTACGTGGCTCGCCCACCCACGGCGATGGTTCACGTCTATTTTATTTCGCCGACGGAGACAGACGAGAAATTTCGAAGTACTTCGGAAGCTGTTGTGCGGTTTGATTCTGAACTAAACACAGCTACGAACGTGTTAGTCTGGGTCCACTATACAGAGTGTTCCAAAAATGCTGTACTTCATTAATAGGGGAAATTCTTGAAGTCATTTCAAGAAACTTTTTCATTTTCGAAAGTGTTCTCCGCGGTTTTGTCAAGTGAAAAGCGAGGACCAATCAGTGCGCGGCTACCGCGGACCCCGCTTTTCGCTAATAACTACTTAAGGGGATAGACTCGTTTTTCTAAGATCGCAAGGGTGCGGAAAGCGCGTTCTCGTTTCTCGGTAATGGAAAGTTGGGGTTTTCAGTAGTCAAAAATGCTAGATAACAGCTCGATCTGGGCTACGATCGCCCTCAAAAGTCCTATTTTTACGTTTACGTGGCGTAATTTGCATTATCCGGAAGCATACAGATGCGCATGTAGCTATTTTCATAAATCTGCGACAACTACGTAAACGTAAAAATAGGACTTCTATCTAGCGCTTTTGACTACTGAAAAACCCCATCTTTGCATTATTGAGAAATGAGAAGGCGCATCCGCACCCCTGCAATCCTGGGCCATCCTGGAAACGAGTTTACCCCGTTAACACTAGAAAAACTGAAACTTAGTATATACCTATATTGCCCCAAAGCAGTCAAAATGACTGCATTGTGAAAGAATAACTAATGTGTTTAATTTGTGTGTAATTTGTTTAAAATTAATTTTTAATATTTTTTATATTATTTACAGTCATACACAGCGCGTTCAAGGGGAACGAGGCGCGTGGGCAGGCCTGGCATAAAGATTCGAATAACAAGTACTACTTTAGTTATATCGAACAACTGCAACTTATCAAGTTTATGCTCAAATCGACAATTTATCATGAACTTGTATGTTATCGTGTGACGGTAATAAAAAAAATATCAACTGTTATTCCAATCCAGAGCCGAACTGACCATATAAGAAATTTACTCGATTCAATAATAACAGTCATTTGATTATTTAAAATTTCCCAAGTAGTCAAAATGACTGCTTTTGGGCAATACAGGTATAACACATATATATACCGGAAATGAAGGAGGGGGAGGCAATTACAATGATTAATAAACGCATTTATATGTTGTACAAAAAGTCACAAAATTCTAAGAAGCTGTGTCATTATATACATAATTGTTTTTCTAATTGAAATTGAAAAGCAATCAAAATGACTTCCTTAGGCAATCTAGTGTTATGAAAGCCACGGAGAAGATTTTCGCAAAGGAAAAAGTGTCTTCAAATGACTTTAGGAATCATCCCTGTCAAGGAAGTAATCTCCGTGTCTCGGAAGAAGAATACAACATTTTTGGGACACCCTGTATATCCGGAATCTCGAAATTGCGTTTCGTACTGTCGTCATCGTCGCGGTGTCATCGTGGCGAACGATCCTACGTGGTGGGAAACATTAAACGACCGTCTAAGTGGGTCATAATACGATACGATCTTGTCGGCCGGTGCTGTAGGGTCGCCAGGTAACCGACGATACTGCCTTCAGACTATGACAGGGAGCGTTACGTCTCAGACACTGTCGCAAAAGAGGCTTTGCAACGACTCCCGCGAAACTTTCAGCCGACTCGGTTCACCGATCAATTTTTCCTCTCGCCTTTAAACGCTGGCCGAATCGGGTTCCCCGGCCAAACGGAAGGGGTAATTTCAATCGATAAGAGAAGTGGTATCGATGCCTTCCACTAATTACGCAGTTCTCGAACTGGCAACTTAACTGCAACATGATTCTTCAAAGAATTTAATTCCACCGGGGCGGAACGGCTGCAGCGGTCTCGAGTTTCGATCCGAATCCGAAACATCTACATTATGCATCTACTTAAGGCGATTTTAAAAGAACTAATTTCTGGTTATCCAGCTTCCGCAGAGTTTTTAAACGCAGTCCTGACACAAGTTTTAAAATGCTGCGGCTCCGATGCATGTACGTATTTACATATTAGAAATATCGTAAATCTACTTTTCTGATATCGTCGGATTCAGTCGTGGAATTGAATCGGTTCACTATTTCATTAAATTCTGGTTTTCTCCTGTTCCACCGCATGCTACGTTTTACTAAGTAATGTGTAGGTAAAGTTTAATAGCATCTCTCCGATACGGTGAACCTTTTCTTTGCACGCAATTCTCTCTGCTATATTTCATGCTATCTCGTTGCTTCGCTTATCAATCTACGTTTCCTCTTTTTACGTACAGTATTTATCTACTGCACCGTGTGTTTACTTTAATCTTACTGTTCCTTCACTCTGGATCTCCAATTCCTGCTACGAACAAAAATCCTTTACTTTAATCCCTGGCTATGTATTTTTAACGTCTTAAAATATTTATACAATCGCACAACATTCTCTAACCGTTAACAAAAGCAACGACTCTCAAGAGACATTGAATCGGAGCAATTGTGTTTGCGTAAAATATGTTCAGTAAAATCTATGAAACTGCTGAAAACGTAATTGTTTACGAAAGGAATGTGCAATAATACACGAATTAATAGTCGCAGGTACAATTTAATCGGGACAGGCGTCTGCTCGCTAATATTTATATTTCCAACGTTTTTTCCACAGAAATGAACATTACTCGAACGGGTAGACACTGGCACGCCGCGACCGCGTAAATAGTATATTCGTGTCACTCAGGTCGCACATTTTGCCGACCGTTAAAGTTGTTAATTACCAAACTACAACTCCATTTACACTGTTATTTCCATGACAAAGTAATACGGTTTCATAGAGCAGAATCAGCCGGGGTCATTTTATACCGCAAATGGCTCGACTCCCATCCCGGCGGCGCGGCGTGGTCTACGGTCTGCCTGCGAGGAGCCACATCCAAGAATTTCAAGTAGATTTACTAAATAACGAGGATCCTCCTGGCCGAGCGAACTTTCCAGCGTCGTAAATTTATTTTAATTTCTTAGGGAAACACGAGGAGATTCGTGAGCGCTTTGCCCGGAATGAAAATGGAGGGAGATACAATCCGTTACGGGGGTGGGCCAAGCTGGACGGATAGTGGTCGCCGTCAGATTTCAAGAAAAGAGGGGCACAAGTGGATTGGATAAACGACTCGAAATTCCTCAGCTAATGAAACACCGGAAATTAGTGAAGGGCCGTGGTGTTCGAAAAAGTATGGACTCGATGCGATTCAATTTTAATTCCAGTTGGATCTTCTTCCCATCTGAGATTATTAATGATACCGAAAAATGTTCGAGATAAGAATTATTATTATTATTATTATTATTTATTCTAAACGGGCTGAAGCCCTTTTTACATATGAAAAAGAAAAAATTATATGGTTTTGAGGGAAAATTCTTAATGATTCTTTTGTAGATGGAGGATTAGAGGGCATGCGAAGGTCATTCTCAATTCTTTTAATGGAACCATGTATATTTCGTATTCGAATCGAGATAGTTTATTCTTCTCTACAAAAATATATCGTGCATAGTGAAAACGTTGCCTCAAGCGAATGGATTGTTCTCATCCAACGAGATTATTGTTGCAACGCGTTGTCGAAATGTCAGTAAAAAGATCAGTCTGCAAACTTTTTGAGCGGAGCAGTACCCCGGCATAATTAATATTCGAGAATACGTGGCAACGCTTCCGCAGCTATCATCTGCCGGTGAAAGTTCGGATAAAACCAAAATTCGTGAACGGCCGACCGTGATGCGAAACTAATTTGCACTGGTGATAATTATATCGCACGAGAAACTAATTACATTCGTGCTGAGCTATTGTTGGAACTTTCGGCAGTCGGTTATACTTGGAATATTATGAAACGCAGCAACACCCACGGGCTAGACGATCTTCTGGACGTTCCTCGGTAGTCTGAATCACGTACCAACAAAATAAAAAAGACAAAGTTCTATTTCAAATGAAGTATTCTTTTGAGGTGGTTTTGGGGTGGACTCGTTTTTCTCATTTCTCGATAATTCAAACGATGGGGTTTTACAGTAGTCGATAATAATAATAAATGAGAAAATATTTTAGTGACTAAAGTTCATAACTTGAATAAAAAAATTCGGTTTTACTTCACCTTAAGGGAGTAGACTCGTTTTTTCAGGATTGCAAGGGTGCTGGGTGCTCGTTCTCATTTCTCGAAAAGACAAAATGGGGTTTTTCAGTAGTCAAAAACGATAGATAAATCGTGCGGTCGTCCCCAAAAGTCCAATTTTTATGTTTACGAGGCGTAATTTCCATTGTTCGGCAGCATGTAGCTGTCGCAGCTCTATGAAAATAGCTACATGCGCAGCTTCATGCTTCCGAATAATGCAAATTACGCCTCGTAAACATAAAAATTGGACTTTTGGGGACGACCGCGGCCTACATTGATCCTTTATCTAGCGCTCTTGACTACTGAAAAATCCCATATTTTCGCATCCCGAACCCTTGCAATTTTGGAAACGAGCCTACTGCCTTAAGTACTCCCGCAATGGAGTGGTTCGAGTGGTGCATCTGTTGATGAATATGATAGTTCTGTGTTCCGTTTCACTGATTGTGGATGCTCGACGTTAGCCCCCGGCTTAACCCGCAACTTCGAAGGCAGTGCATTAGCTAATTCTGTATCTTCCAGGTAATAAGTTTTAAACGTAAACCGACAACGAATCTGAGCTTTACTTGTCAATTAAGAGAATAAACGTTTCTCGGCCGGTATCGGCTTTATTCAAGCGTGATCCAAGCTCGTTGCGTTGGCTTAACGGAAACGAGTTCCCCGGAAAGAAGATATAGCGTTAAGCTATATGTCCATTTACTTTGGTAGCAACGCTCCGAGAATTGTGTCTTTCCGCTCGGATTTCAAGCGGTATCCCTTCTTCTTCTTCTTCTTCTTCTTCTTTTCTCATCTTCTTCTCCGTTTTCCGGGCACGTGTTACCGTACACACGAGTCCTAGGAAAACTCGATCCGAATTTATTCCAGCGCGAAATCGCGGCAACCGTGGGTTCGCTCGGTGCACTCGCAACTGCAAACCCTTTCCAGGGGACACGCTAAACGTTCACGTATCCTCGACAACCCGCTGCATACGACATGTTTTGTAAATCATACACGATGCGCTGACAAAGACTACAATCCCGTGAATCGCGGATATAAGGTTCCAACAAATATTTAAGCATTCCGGATTCAATTCGAAGGGAGTGATACTCCCTGTCAGCGACATTGTTCTTTGCGGCAGCAAATTAAATCAATTGTGTAGAGCGCCATGTACAGGAAAAAGGGGGACCCGCCCCTTACTTCGCTCCGTTGCTTCTTTCGCCGTTCAATTTCGACGTCGTCTGTCGTCTTCATCATCATCAGCGCCATCTTGCGGTGATCAGTGTTCAGGGTATTTCAAAATTGTACGTCGCGACCACCTTTTTCAAGATCAAAAATCGTTAATATTTGGTTCGAGGGAAAGTTTCGTCGTATTTTAATGAAAACATTTGAATCAATTTATAAAAATATATGTTTAATATTATTCAATGACATGATTTCCATAATTCGTAACAACTTGTTGCCATCTTTTAGATAACATGTCAATTCCTGTTTCTCTACGACTCACTAGCAACATGTGTTTTTGATTTACAAGCAACATTATCTGCTTAAAATACGACAGAACTTTCCCTCCAACCTAATATACAGAGTGTCTCATATTCATGGTACAAATTAGGTCAGGTCGATTCTACGGCTGGAAATAGGACGAAAATCGAGAATAACGAAATTGTGTGGGAGGTTCCGTTTGCAAACGAAAATTCAATTTAAATATCAGTCGAGTACGCGTGTCCTTAATAAATAACTGATGTTACAGATTTCACTACAAGATTCTGTTGCGACCGTGTTTGTATGTGGTATAATGTCAGGGCATGTTTACTATCAGAATACGATTATTCCCGACTCGTATCGAATTAGAACGTTATGTTCAAGTCGATAGTGACATCGGTTATTAATTAAGAACGCGCGTGTGCGTGCGTGTACTCGATTCTTGATTTTCGTCTTATTTCCAGTCATGGAATCGACCTGACCTAATTTGTACCATGAATTATGAAACATCCTGTATTATGTTTTCAGTATTGAAAAGTGTTGTACGCGTGGAATAACATCTAGAAATATTTTTCAATTTCAGGTTCACGTCTAACGATATAATAAATATTTACGAACATCGCAACGCGATATTAATGTTCAAATTAAATGAATATATTCATTTCCAATAATACGAATACAATTCACTTCATATAAAAATAATAAAATGTCGTTTGACTTTTGTTCGAATGCACAATAAACTGCGTACTGGTATGTAGGTTAGTACTGTTTGCCCTGATTCGGCTCTTGCGATGGCCCATCGAGAATCGTTTATTCTAATTTAGATATTGCAAAGCTTATGGGACATTGTCGCGTGCATATGCACAATTTTCGGTGTTCGAGCCTTATAAACAGGGAGCTATAAATTCTCTGAAACGTGGAAAATTTGTCAAGCGGATTGTAGCGTACATTTGTTAGTAACGAGAGGGAATACAAACCATTTCGTAACTGGAAACTGTCTACGCTAATTCCGGACAGTGAGCGGGCGCGTCACAGGGCTTGAAATGCATTTTTAAATCAAATTATTGGAGTGCGCGTTACCGCGCGAAAGTTAAATAAAAAAAACAGGATAACCTTGTATGCGGAATGAACTGGTGAAAAAGACGCCTAAAAGGACAAACTGTGTTATTTCTCGGTGAGAGTAAATTACTCCGCAACCGGCGTTAGTGCTGTAAAATTTCACGCAGAAAGTCAGGCTGCAAATTATTCGGGCCGGTCGTTCGCTAACAAATTCGAAACAAAGTGCAAATGCTCTTTGAACGAACATTGCTCGCTGCGTGAAACACCGTGGAACTAATCAATTAGGGTAAAGAGGCTCATAGGATCGCTAACTAACAGAAATCCAATCAACAACGCGACAACGCGGACGATTCAAAAGAAGCGAACACGATTTTCGGGTGGCGAAAAAACAAAAAGTTAGGAAGACGTTTAATTATCTTCTGAATTACACAGGGGGCACCGCATTTTCATGCGAGTCGCGTCAACGCGGTAATTGAGAAGCTCAAAACTGTAATTACAGCTGCGCGTTACTGTCACTCGGTCTCTCACGTCATGTAATCGCATGAAAAGCGAATTACGGGCGAAGGGCTTAACTTTCTCGAGGCATTTAAGTTAGAAATCGGCTACGGTATTCACCGTGACAGAACAGCGAGAACTAGCGAGCGTTCCAACGTTTCGCGATATAATTGAATTTATTTATTTACCGCGTTGGAATTAGCAAACTGCGAATGTACATGAATAACTGTATGTAGAAGAAGTGCAATAAGGTAGAATTTTTGTAACAATATTTGCAGCAAATAAAATCCAACTTAACAACGCGTTACATTTGATTGAGCTTTATAAGCTGTTTAATAATTATTTCTATTAACCTTTGCTGATCTTTATTGTCACATACGTTACATGTAATTACAAGCATTTTATCGGTAATTACAAATCGATCAGATTTAATCGATATAATTACATTCGTGTGAAATGTATTTTGTTCATTGTTTACTGCAGAAATTGCACAGCGAATATTACACGGATTATTTAATTCTCACATTATTCTATGTTGTACCAAATTAGTATTATAGTTGCATCGTAACACGATGTGTTACATATGTTTTATTAGATAAAACAAATATTAATTGACTATGAATTGTGCAATTTGGTAGTACCGTAGTGGACGATATTACTTATGTAGGACATTTTTTTCAAGCAGTCAGTTTTCTGACAATTTGAAATTTCCATAAGAATAAAAAAAATTGATTGGCAACTAGGACAACACAGAAAGACAAACTTTTCTCTGTAAGCAAGAGTTTTTAATTCGAAACAGCAATTTCCTGACACCAGTTGGTACCATGTTCCCAAACACAATTGCTCTCGAAGTTGCCCTGAGCAGAAGCTTCGCGAAACAACTTCTTCGGGGCAACTTTCAATTCTATTAGCCGGAACACTTTCGCGAGCATTTTTAACAGAAGAAGGCATGCTTCACCGGGCAAGTTCGGCAAACGACGTTCAGCAAGTTCTCGCAGGTCCGATCCGTGTAGTCCGTTGAAAGTTCGCTTATTAACCGTAGTCACAATCGCCTAACATGATCGTGTATTTCGAAACACGTAGTCCCGGCTCGTCGTTCCGCGAGAAAATCGAATCTCCGTCGGAAGCGACGCTTATCTCGTGTGGCTGCGGCTGAAAGCGCCTCAGACAATTTCCTGCAACCTTCGACTTCCTGTTGCTCGCATCTTCCCCGCGGTGTCTTACAGGTTGC
This sequence comes from Lasioglossum figueresi, assembly GCA_028455805.1. Taxonomy (NCBI): domain Eukaryota; kingdom Metazoa; phylum Arthropoda; class Insecta; order Hymenoptera; family Halictidae; genus Lasioglossum; species Lasioglossum figueresi. The sequence goes on along the minus strand of CM052202.1, from coordinate 7,625,765 downwards.
CCTTCGTTTACAATCTCCTCTTATTTTTTTCCAGTCCTCTGCTCTAAGTTATCCGCCTTCCGACGGAGAGAATAATAAGCGTTTCGCTATCATGACAAGCGGTTTACATTATTCATACTAGTCATTACCCGGCTGCTTTGTCGCTCCTGCGTTGCGCCCCGATGGCTCTAAAAAAATTCTATAGAATGCGCCTTAGGATCCAAAATATGTCACATTTCTTTCAGAATTTTTGTTATGGGAGATTATTGTGAAACATAATAAAATCTCGAATTTTTTTCGATGTTCCTGCTGAGAGGAGGAAAATTAAGCTTGTTGAGGTTTTTCATTTTTTACGAGTACAGTTTGAACAAAAAAATCTGAAAAAATTCTGTAAAATGCGCCTTAGGATCCAAAACATGTCACATTTCTTTCAGAATTTTTGTTGTGGGAGATTATTGCGAAAAATAATAAAATCTCGAATTTTTTCGATGTTTCTGCTGAGAGG
>CM052202.1:7601957-7616387 GCA_028455805.1 Lasioglossum figueresi | reverse complement strand
AAATGGATTTGACAAACATTTGACAAACTATTCCTTAACAAAACTAAAATAAAATTTCATCTCGGTTTAACGGAAATTAGTAACGTACATATTTTTTAGACTCTGTTCAGAATCTTCATTACGAGTCTGACACGATACTGTAGGGTAAGGAGTTAATTGATTCGTGGAAAATGGATTTGACAAACACTTTCGATCAGGTGTTAATATTATTACTAGATATATCTTCGACAGAATTTAGCCAAATTTTGATATATTTCAGATCTACAAAGACTACTATCACTGAAAATAATATTTTATTTAGTTCCCCTTCTTAAAAGTCGTCTCGAAAAATTGTAAATTGCATAAACTTCCGCCGTCTAATTATTACACTGCTAATGATTGCATATTGATATATGAAAATTGTGGGCAAAGTGGAGGTTACCTATTAAGAATTTTCTTAGAGCCAAAAAATAGGATAAATATCTCTTTGAGGTGTATCGAATCTCTGTTATCCGAATAATTGAAAGCTCGGGATTATTGATAAGGATGCTTAGAGGTCCGAGGTCGATCAATTTCGATATTCGACGATCTTTCTTGATGGGGGTGGTTCGGCTTCATCCGGGGACCTTTTCATAGTTGACCTGTTCCCTTTTGGGAACAGAGCGAATTTTCTTCTGGAGAAATGGAATGCTGGATGGGGACGTTGTCTAGCCATCTTTCTTCATGATAAAGCGACGGGCACTGGTCGGCTCTGGGGGTTAGCAAGCACGCGTCACTCTCGAAAAAGAGACTTCTCCGTTTCGTTTGTTTCTCGGAAGAATCAGAGAATTTTTCTCTCTTGAAAGAATCAGAGAGTTCTCCGATTCGTTTTGCTCCCTCATGGATCAGAAGAATCCTTCGAATAATCCTTTTTCCTCGTGGATCAGAGACTTCTTTCGTAGAAGAAATTCGTGGTAGAAATGAAACATTTTTTATTCTTTAATGCAACCCAATATTTTAAACAATATTTGCGTTCACGATTGGCGAGATAATAACGTAGAATCTACATTGTAGATTCGGGGCGTTTCTGTATCGTTGCTCTTAAATCTAACCGAGAGAATTTATGATGTAATATTATGATGATGTTATGGATGATGTATTCTTATATGTATGCATATCAGGTTGAAGGTTCTTTGCAGTTTGATGCGCATGAAATATTGCGAATAGGTCAAAGTAATGAATAGGTCACGAAAATATACAGGGTACCTCGGAAATCATAATGAATAGAGACTGTTTTAAAATTAGAAACGATGTTGCTGCACCAGAATGGCATAAAATGATGTTTTTCGCGGACAAAAATGAGAAGCAACTAGCGTGCAGTCTTTCTAATTTCATAAACACGTTTCTCGCAAAGAGAAGTATTTCGTTAGCGCGAAGAAAGTATTGCAGAAAGTTTTTTACGCGTAAAAAAGAGTGGCAACTCCAGGAGAAAAATAAATCTAAACGACGATAACGTGTTTACAAAGAATACTAAATGCGATGCTTGTATCAAAGCAAAAATATAGCGTGGAATTTTCCATCATCTCTTCTAAAAATGTAAAATGGCTCCGAGTGCCCATTCTTCGGACACTATTATTTCAATTGAAAATTTCGAAATGAAAATTTATGAAGCGAATATTAAATACTAATTTGATTTGTTCTTTCAGACTTCCCAGTTTTTCGAACGAAAATAGTGTATCTACGAAAAATAAAGATTAACCGCAAATGTGGCCGTTCATCCGCCATTTGCCATTTATTTCGCCGGCTGTTCAAACTTCAAATCTCGAATATGAAAACTAAGGGATAGGAAGCGGAAAATCTTTTTATCTACAAAAAGATTCTACGAAACCGTCCAGTGAGTTTGCTTTCCGGCAGATGGAGACCGCAGTTGGGCCCGGTCGCGCGTCCGTTCCTTTTCCGTCCCTGCAATCCTTCAAATTTCATGCATCCATTCGCTTAACCCGTTCGTGGGAAACAATTACGAGGATCAACGAGTCCACTGGTCGCTGGTGCCGTTGAGAGATTTCCAGTTTGCGCATCAGCCGCAAATGGCGCAAGGATTTGCAGGATTCGCAGGCATGCATTTGCGTAATCCTTACCCGTCGGATACTTCATCTCCTTTCTGAACCGAGTGAGAGAACGAAGGATGCTGCCGAAACATCGTCGATATTCAATCAAATTCATTTTATGGGCTGGAAGCTCGAAACTAATTACCCGGAAGAATCGACTCCATTCTTTGGCCGATAAGAAAACCCAATTTATTACTTGTTCACAGAGAATTTTTTTATAGCTATCACATTTTTTATCACTCCATTTAGTGTACGCTTTAAGAAAAAATATTCTCTTAAAGAAATAGTAGCATTTTATTTCTAAATAATTCTTAAACGAAGCACTGCAAATATACAGTGACTCGGATTAGTATTGTACTATACGTTCCTACAGAATGTGGAAAGAAATTTTTTCAAAAATTGCAATTGATCGGAATTGTAGAAAAAATACTAATTGTTGCATTTTACAACTTTTTTATGTGGGCCTATATTAAAAATTTGGAAAACACGTTTCGTAGATCTGTATCAATTCTATTCTGTATCAAATATATTCTGAAAATTTCGTCAAAATCGGTCGACGTTGCAATGAGCTGCAAACGTTTGAAGATGGTCAAAATTGCAGATTTTCACGATAGTCGGCCTCTAACTGCAATAAATCTAAGGATTCCTACATCTTTCGATGCCTGGCACAAAAAAGTTGTAAAATGCTGCTTTTATTATTGAAATTTTTGAAAAAATTTCTTTTCGCACCCTGTAGTAAACTAATTGCTCTGGCTTTCCAAAAAAGTTGAAATCGTATAGTACAATATTAAAAAGGTTATCGTCTTCTTCAGAATGTCCAAATATTAATCCGAGTCACTGTAAGTGCTCATAATTTCATAATTTCTTTCACTTTCATGAGTGGGGGTGTAAGTTCAAATTTAAAAGAATGAGTTTATAGTGCAGTAGTAAACATATTTTGGATTTTTCAAGAAGTACGTATAACATGTTTGCCACTGCAAATAAATATTGTTCTGTGGACAATTTTAAAATAGTGCATTAAATAGCAGAAGACACATGCTGGGGTTAATACACCTTGAACAACCCCGTTTGATAGTGATGAATTTTGTTGCAGCTACGGGCAGAAACTTTTTCCTTTATTGTAAAAGTTTAAGGGAGGAGTTCATAACTCATTTCTTAAGAATCTCCATTAATTTCGCTAGGTACAAGCGCCTACAAAAGACTCTTTGTCTAACGTAGTCCCTTTTACTCGAACACTTTTACTTTACTCGCACTGTGTAATTAGCAAAGGTGTGGACCGCGAATTTGCGATGCAGTCGATTCGACTCAGTTTTCACCAGTGTTCCCGTTTATTCAAATTAGGCTCGCTTACGTAAACCGAATAAGATTATTTCCAGTGACACGGGAGAACCACAAAATGAAGGTGCGCATCACCAACACAATTTTGCATAATAGGCTGCGACCACTGCGACAAAGAGCTGGCAGAGATAAACATTGAATCGCAACTCGTACCATGTATGTATATTTACAATCATCTACGTATAAAAGAATGAAATAACACGTTTTTAATTACAGTAAACCACTCAGTCAATGTACACGATAAATATGAAATATATATATCGAACGGATATACGGATATTGCTATGGTACGACTAATTCAATTAGAAGAACAATAATTCAATTTTGTAAACGCTGTACGAACAAGTAAAATTTATGTTGGAAAAAAACAATTCGATACCATAAAAATTGTATTAGTGGAAGTATTCGGGTAAAAAAATTCTTTGACAATGATTTGTAAATGATTTACTTCATTTCTGAATGATAATTAGACTGTGGCTTTTATAATAAATGTTTATGTAGTTCAGTTTTGATTTGTTACAAAGGTAGAAAGTCAACGATATGGTAATTACAAATTTTTCTTGCTGTTTGCTAGTGTCCATTTGTTATTGTGACAGCGACATCGTGGCTTGTACAGATCAATACAGTCCACCGAGTCAGACTCGTTACACAGTGACAATGGCTGAAATGTCCATAACAGTGTCGTGTAAAACGATTTCATAAACCGCGTCTTGTATCGATTCACTTTCCGCGCAGTCTGCAGGGATTTCCCGTGGACTTCCGCCAATAAACCCCGCCGTGAAAACCGATAACCAGCGACTGACGCAAATTTTATCATGATTCAATTGTTCCATCGTCTCCCCGATTATCAAATTTCGCACAATTATTCCATCACATCTGCTGCCTGCATTCGGAAACGAGGCGTTTAATTCGGATTACTCGTGATTAGAGCGCAGGTGTTTGGGCGCGCGGATACATAATTCGCGCGATCTCGCGATTTTAAATAAAGACGGACCCTCATTGCGTCACGATAGGATTTCGTTGTATTCACTGGAAAAATTGAATTTCACTGGAAAAAATCGCGATTTTAAATTCAGACGAACTTTCATTGCGTTACGATAGGATTTCGTTGTATTCCCGATGTAATCAAATGTTCAACGGACAGATTCATTTACTTCTCAATCATTGCACATTTCTGAAAAAAATGTTTCAAGAACAACGATTACGAAAACAGTTGTAATGTTGAATTTCACTGGACAAAAATCGCGATTTTAAATAAAGACGAACTTTCATTGCGTCACGATAGGATTTCGTTGTATTCACGATGCAATCAAATGTTCAACGGACAGATTCATTTACTTTTCAATCATCGCACATTTCTGAAAAAAATGTTCCTAGCACAACGATTACAAAAACAGTTGTAATGTTGAAATTCACTGGAAAATTTTTTTGATGAATTTTTCTTATAACACACATTGACAGATGCACAACTTGTTCACTTTTCTTTTTTAATAAAGATTCCACTTTTTTTATTTCCCTTTCTCATCAATTACATTAGGTGATTCAGTAAGTTGAATATGTGACACGAATTTGATTATATCAATAAATTAACTTATAGAGTTTGGACGTTAATGGTGTACTGAAGCAAGAATAGCAATTTTTTTCTTTTTCGCTTTCCTACTTGCACTGCTATGCATAATTATTAGAATGCGGATCTTTGTGCAACTTATGAAAATGTCCAAAAAAGGCTAGAACATAAAATTCGTTAGAGTTTTCTACAATTTTTATTTGTTTCAGATCTACAAAGGCTGATCCCATGAAAAATAGGATTTTACTTCATTCCGCTTTCTTAAAATTTGTCTACGGAAATTGGAAAATGCATAAACACATCCGCAGTCTAATAATTATATAAATTAAATTCACCGACTAACTTACGAGAGGAAAATCATTCACACGATCGGGAGGCCGACGATTAACAAGAAATGTGATGTCTGGGAAATCCGAATTCGCATAAAGATCAGTGGTCGAATAAACCAGTAAAATTCGAGCAACTTTTTCGCCGTGCCGCCTTAAAATTCCAATTTCAAGATCAATTCATTACGAGGGTAGCCTCAACGAGCAGTTTGTCTTTCTGGAAACGGAGTTGGCCGGTTAGCGGTCCAAGTTTCCGCGTTAAGCTGCCTCCGGCGTACCGGGAATGATGCACGAGGCACCGCGGCGAATTTTTATGCCGGTGAACACCTCAACGCCAAGCCGTGCTGGTAGGGCGCGGGTCGAATCCGCGTTGCCAGCCATGTAAAATTGAACGAACGTCGCGCGCGTCTACGACAGGGCTCATAAAAGCGCCTGGTCGTATAGCTTAGGTGTGGATACCGGGTATTTCGCATTACGGGATTCGTCGCGCCGCCATTTGCACGTGAAAAGCACGGCAAGCCGTCCAGACAACGCCGGGCGTATTTTCTTTGCCGGGGTTTATCCCGAAAAACCGGAGACCGCAGGTCTCGCGACGAACGAGGTCTTTGCCTGGGACTTTTAACGGGACATCGGAGCCCCGACACCGGAAGGTAATCTCCTTTTGCTCCTGTTCCCAGCGTGATTGCATTAGAAGCGTCCCTTTTCGCGTCGCGACGCCGCGGTTTGCTCCCCGAGAGCGTCACGTGCGGGCTTCTTTCGCAATACTCTGCGTTTGAAATAGTCCTTGTTTTTCAACTTTCGATCTCCTCTCATCTTTCCTTCTTGAATTGTGAAGATTTGTGAGTAGATTACAAAACGTTGAAAAATTAATTCCTTCGGAAGATAGTTACGGAATGAAATGGAAAAAATATATTTTCGGTCTGTTTTCTCTGTGACATTCCGATGAAAAATTCTAATAAAAATCGAACAGATGCTGTATATCCAGATGCACGTACTGTTATTAATTTCGATTTTTAGATTGAAAAATTGTGGATGTAAAAGATCAAAAACCTCGAAAAATCGGAAAAATGCAGATTTCGCATTGGAAAGGAGCGACATCGTTTCTGTTGTCATAGCACCAGTGTATAGTTATGAGTAGACTGCGGATCTATAGGCAAAATAAAAATTGTCTGCATCGATTGCAAGAAATAGAAACTGAATCGGATGATATTTTTTCCCGTAATTCGATTTGAATAAAGAAATAAAAACCGAAAACCGACATCAGTCTATGATCGAGAGTTGTAGACTAGATGAGAGAGGTGTATAGAGTAGAGTGAGAGCGAGAAAGTACCGAGTTGCGCGAGCTGCAAAATTGTCAACGTCCCTTACTGTTAATCGTAATAATTCGTCCGTTTATTGTTCGTGTAGTCGAGTTAATTTGTCTCGTTCGAAGTCAACGCAAATCCATTCGAGTTGACGAGCAGATCTAATCAACGAGCAATTTTGAAAATTTTTCAATAATTTCCAATTTCATCTTCTCAATTTTGCTATAAATGCATAAAGATCCGCAGTCTAGTTACGAGTATTGTTCATGCACTTTTTCAGCTTTCTTAGTGATGTGCGCCGTGGTAAAAAAATCAGAACCTCTTTTTTTCGACGATTTTCCCAAACTATATCTGATTTAACAGATTCGGTATAAGCAAGCACTGCTGCACGCAATTTGCGCGCATTCTGACTTGTTCAACAATCGTGTAGTCAAAGGGGAAGAGGAGAGGCCACGCTCCGGTTGATTTCGATAGAAATTTCTGGCAACGAGACTCTCCGGAGGTTTTCGCGGAACCGGTTGCCGAGCCTCGAGTCTCCCGAGGAAATCGCGAAAATTCAATTTTTCCGCGATTTGTTCGACGAGATGCGGTACATCGAGCCACCGCCAACCAGCTCGACGCGACGACGACCTCTTGTACACGCGGCCCCGTTATTTTCTGCGTGCGCGAAATCGTTTCCGTGTGCCGCACGAGGATCCTCTTTGTACACGAGTGTCTCCCCCGGCAGTGGAACCCTCGAGTCGTCGCGCCTCGAGTGTCGCATCCAATCGTGATCGATTCCGATCTGCCGAGGTCTTGAATACTCCCGAGTGTACGTGTGTGCCGAGCTGGATCAGGAAGCGAAACAAATTCGGCGGGACTAATTAGCGATAATTGCTGCGACGTCGCTGGTCAATGGGCTTTCTTAAAAGCTTGCACGCAAATCCACGTTTTTCTAGTTTCACCATTAACAATCGAGGGATTGCTGTACCATTATCCACAATACAGTAAAGTCGATATTACTGTCCAATAGCCGTATTTATGGTGGACGGTAAGGTTGGTATGTTTGATCGTATTTTTTGTTACTTCAAAGGAGAGTCCGAACATAGAGAAGGACAATGAAATTCAAAGGAGAAGCCGAACATAGAGAAGGACAGAATGAAATTCGAAGGAGAGTCCGAACGTAGAGGAGGACAGAATGAAATTCAAAGGAGAAGCCGAACATAGAGAAGGACAGAATGAGTGTCTCTTTCTTTCCCATACGCTGTCCTTTCTTGCGACCGAAACTTGAATCGTCGATTTAACCACTAGATACAATTGGAATTATATCGTGTTTGGTCTTATATTAATCAGAAAAATGCCAGAAATACGATAGTGAAATTTCATAAAGAAAATAATGAAAATTAAGAAAGTTGAACATTTCGATTCATTCGAGTCAATGTGTGGTGTTTACACCGATATACCCGGCAGCCAGTGGAATGAGTAGGCACTGTACTTAGAACCCGGTTTTGACTGAGGACAGTAATCTCGACTTTACTGTATATAATATGTAAGAGTAGAGAGTTTGAAACAACTATTCTTTATCGATGATAGTAACACGACTACAATTAAGATACAAAAACAGACAATGCAAGTGCTTCAAACGCCGAATAAACATACAATCCTATCGCCGTAATTCGTGTTTAGTCCGTATTCGTTAGCCGTTTGTCGTAGTCGTACTCGTATCGTATGATATCGTATCGTATTGTAGCGAGCAATGAACTTTGTCGTGTGATCGTTTTAACATGAGACTGTTGCCGCGGCGCGGCGCACCCTTTTAAATGATCCGCGATAGAACATTCTAGATATTAATTAATCGCTTGCGTTTGTTTTCGATATGCCGCGGCGCTTGCACGCAGGAGAATTCTAGAACCTCGATCAGGTGTTTTCCGGTATTGTTTAGGTTTGAACTCTCCTTTTCTACGACTGCATCCTGCAGATATAAGTATGTATGAGGTATTATATCAATTTCATGCCCATAAAATGAAAAAATCATATACGATGGAATTATTATGGGTCGAAGAAATGTTTAATTTTTAAGTTAAAATAACTCCGACTGCGAAGGATTAATCCTTAGATGACGCGACTTGGGTATTTAGATCTATTCGATGATATACTATGTTTAAAAAGTGAGGAAACAGTGAGGAAACAGTGAGGATTAGTTGAGTCATTTTTTAAATATTGATTGCATACATTGAACGTCATGATGGCAGACAATTTAGCGAGAAAGAAATTTATTATAGCGAACGGTAGGTAGGTAAGTACGTGCTTTTTCTTTATCGGATGGAAAAATGAATAGTGCCGATAATGAGGGCAATTTTATATATTACTTGTCGATAAAGCGATTTGTGGACCAGTTGTCGGAAAATAATGATATGTAGAGCGAACGCATTTCATGCTTTTATTTATACAGAGCAATTGAGTAGCTGTACAAAGTAGCTGAACTTTTATTACGTAATAAACGCGATAAAATATGACGAGCGAATGAAAAATAATGGAAGAGAATTCTCTGAAAAAATTTGTCAACTTTTTTAATTAATAACAACGGTACAAACTCCATCGGAGGTAAATTTAATTTCTACTTCGTGTCCGTGTTCGCGAACTCTCAGAAAAATAGCTCTTCTCAAGAGGTTGTGTGATCTCATTATTACGAAATTAATTAAACAAATAAAATACAAATAAAGAAACTTCATAAAAGATTGCAATCTTGGAAACATCCCGCATTCAATAATAAACAATAGATTGAGCAAAAGAACTTGTTGTTGCATTGAAGATAATTAAATTTTTTACAAGACTCGGTAAAATTGGTTTGACCTTGTAAACCAACAACGCAGCATCTGGTATAAATTTAATTTATTTATACAGAAGACTGATAGTATATTCCGTATTTGCTTCGCGAAACATTTAATTCGATAAAAATGAAAACCCGCGGGTTCGAATGAAACAATAACGGTGACCTAAAAATAGAGAGTTCCTCCGATATAACAAATATCTTAAAAGATGCGCGTATGCGATCCCAATGAAAAATAGTCAACGATACCGAACAATTGGTACAATTGAATAGCACTCTAGCAGAAATGACCGGAAAGTAATTACGCGTGCATTTCGTCCATGCATTTTCGGGATAAATTGTAATGATTTCGGTTGCGGTAAGCACGAAATACTGATTTTATTCTATCGCAGAAACTATTCAATATCGCAGACTAACTTCTTGTTGTGTAAGCACATCCAATTACTGTCTCCTGTTTTGCAACGCTCGGCTTCTAAACTGTGCGGCGAGCATTAAAGCAAAATTCTATCCGCCTTCTCAGTTGCAGCGTTTTCGCCAACAATTCATTTTCCCACAGAGATCCAACGGTTTTGGTTTCAGTCTTGCTATACGTATCAAATTTTACAAAATTTATGTACATATACAATATACAACATTTTTTATAATTTCAGTTTCTCAGAAGAAAAACTTCGAAACAAATCATATTAAATCGTTCGATAATTTTAACGTTGAAGCAAAGTATGAAGTACTTTCACGGTTTCGCATTTGTAATTGTACGAGTTCGTAATCTTCCTTACACTGTTTACATTTCTTATAAAATCGTTTTCATAGTCCCGCGAGTTCGCTTTATGAATTCCGTGGGCCGAAAAATTTGATTCAGATTTTCCAGGAACGTATGAACGTGAAAATGAGAAGAATGCAAATGTTGATCTCATTTCCGTTACAATAAACCCGATTCAATTACTGGAGCCCGGTTCACGGTCGTTTGATTCGCCTCTGTATTAAAATCGCAAACACCGTATGGGCAGAAAAGTTATGAAATTATTTTCAACGGCGAGGTTCGTTTGCATCTGATAAAATACACACGACCCAGCTTCGAAACAAGTTGGCGAAGTGGTTGAAGAGAGTCGAACATTGTTATTAGTAACGTTGTTTCGTACTCTGGACAACGTTAATTAATAAAAAGGTGAAAAAAGCTGGCCACTTCTGATGCGTGGATGCGACTGCATTGACCGGTTTTAATAACAAATTATGACGTGCGAATATATCCCGGAAGCGAAAACAATGTATCTGATGGAAAACTTGTCCACCGTGTATCAGTCCATACATCTGCAAAGATTCTGCGGTGCGACGACACGGGTACTTTATTGTTCGCGTGCTCACGTAACGCGCATTAAATTCTGCAATTTTATATTTCGTGACCGAATATTCTGCCGCTCTCATATCAAGAGGCTCAACGCTCAGCTGCCAATTAATTATCGCCCATTATTCTCGTTTCTTCTGGTCCCGCGCGTTGTGCCACCACTCGCAAAATATTTCATGAACGTCCGCGAGAACATTTTCGCATCAAAAACTGTTAAGAACGTGTTTTATAGACTAACATCAGTTATACACTCGCTGAAAAGTTCGTCGAGATTGTTCAACGTTGCTATTAATTATCATGGAGCATTACGGATGGTGGAAATTGAAATTGCTGTCGGAAGTCGCGAAACACTGCGATTTTCATAATTTTATAATCGCAGTTTCAGTTTCACACGATTTATCGTCACTCGTTTTTCAAATACGTTAACCCCTTGCCTTACAATATCGTGTCTGACTCGTGAATTTAATCAAATTCTATTTTGGTGTTGTTAATGTACAGCTATTGCAGAACATATAGGAATACAATAGATATAAATTTTCTCCTTTTTTAGGAAATTACGATCTTCAAAAAAGTTATAATGACTGAAACCATAAAATATTAGGTTGGCAACTAAATTCGCAACCGTTTGTTTCATAATTCTTTTATTGTATCGTTATAACTTTATGCAGTGACCATTCCTTTTGATCTGTGTATCATTGGAAAGCTCTGAGTTTTGCGATTAATTTGATATAAAATTCTCGTGCTTAAAAAATATATATAAATGACTTTGTTTGAGAAAATGTGGAGGTCGCGAACTTAGTTGCCAACCTAAATCGTAGGCCAAGGGATTAAATCCAAAATTGAAACAGTAGAGAAAATCGATGAAATATAGTGTATATTCATTTTTAAAATTTCTTTCAGGGTACTTTCACAGTAAAGTTTGTACGGTATCTACATGTGCAACTTCTTCCCCGCTGTCGCTTCACGACTCCCACTCCCAGTGTACCGATTCCCCCACTATCAACTACATCGTGTTGCCCCTACCGTGCTGTGCCTCGCGTGGCTGCGAGAATGCGGCCACAGGAGTATGGTGGGGAGGAGTCTATGACTCGCGAGCCGCAAGTTGCCCAGGCGTGATCTATTAGATAGTCCCAAAAGTTCGTTTAGTAGTTTTAAAAAAAAACCAATGGCACGGTTAAGAAACACGGTTAAGTTTAAGGAATAATAAAACATTAACAAACAGAAGATTGTGTTGTTTGTGTATGCTGATGTCATCTAACAATATGGAATGTGCACGTAGTGAAAGAAACTTTCAGGACAACATCTGCGAATCCAAACAAATCGTTTAATACTTGTTGATTTTTAGAAAGTTCGAAACCAGAATCCTGTAATCTGGTTTTTAAATGGTTGTTGCACAATTATCCGAGTCGCCGCACATCGTAGAGTAAACGTCACAGTCGTTTAATTTTCCGCAACGGTGACACAAAAGTTTCGCCGAATAATCGGGGCTAGATCCCAGCGTGATCAAAGTGCGGGAATGCGACAAGCCGATAAAAATCTTTCGGATTTAATCGACAGAGCCAATCCGCGGAAAGCGCGGTCGAACGATGAAGTGTTTTCATGTGCTGTGGGCTAGCTGGGGTTTCGAGCAAGCGGTGCGTGACGTTTGCGATTTTGCTGACCCACAATCATGAACCAGCCATACTCGTAACCAACTAGCGCGTCTCTGGCCCCTTAGCGATTTCCTCGAAATTGCATTTCTCTTCGCAGCGAACTCCGCTTGGTTCCTGCACGTGCACACACAAACACACCGGAGCTCCAGTCCGTAAAATAGTAAAATTCGGCTGCTATGCTAAAACGGAATACAATAAGGATACACGGCAGTTTAATACCCTTTTTTGCATCCGCCGGTGCGCGTGGCCTGCACAGCGTCCTAATTGCAGGCTTTTCAAGAATAGAATACATGCACTTTTATTCCAACTCCTTTTATTCCCCTCCACCTTTCCCCGCTTTAAACATTACGCTTGTTTTATGGAGGACCACGCCGGGCTACAGGGCTCGTTGAGGTTTCAAGGAAGAACGAGAACGCCAGCGCGCGCCGAGGAATCGAAAAGTGTAATTATTTCTCGTAACTTTCTCGCTCTCCTCGTCCGGCCACCGCCCCGTACACTCTCGCTCTGGCTAACAGGAAAAAATCGAGCGCGGAAGACGCGGTTTTAATTGCTTTGAACGCCCAGAGCTAAAGCAGCCGGATATTTGCGAGCCTGGTAATTTCGAATGGAGACTTTTAGCAATTGTTCGTCGGCGCAATTAATGGAAAGCACGATAATATCTTGATGCACGTGGAAACACCGTAATGCCACTTGTGTCGTGGACAGATACTATTGATCTCGTTTCTAATTACTTTTTATCCAATTTTTACTAACATTATTTTTATTAACACAAAATAGGAAATATGTCCAAACTAGCTGGACAAAACTTCTCGGGTATTCCAATCGTTTGAGGCATTGAGGATACAGTTTATTAGAGTGGATTTTCTTTTGCTATATAAAATCTAATTTAGAAACAGATTAGGTAAATATTTCGTAGTTTACTTGTTATTAATTAATATGGAAAACTATATTTATCTATCGCGCCTTTTTCGGAAGATTGTTATGTCCGAAAACATTATTTTTCACGTTTCCCTGAGAAATGGTCAACTACGGATACGAGATCAATATTACTGGCGCCTTTACCTTAATTGCTATTAAAGTTGGTCTTAAAGATTCAGTTGATCATAAAACTGAGCTCTACCGATGGAACAAGCAGTCTCGAGAGAGGGATGAGAGAGAGAGAGAGAGAGGGAGAAGGGGTGGGAACGGACCGAAGGAATAACGAATTGCTTATTTTAGACGAACAGGTGTAGACGAGAGGTTTAAACGGTTCCGGCGTAGAGCATTTTATTAGAAAACTTTGATACGTTCAAAATGAAATTCCTTCCACGCTCGCCGTTTAACTTTCACCTTCCTTACTTCCTTAATTGCAGTTAATCACGAGGCGTTACTTAGTTTCGGACGTTGCTTTCTCCTGGGCTGCTAGTTTCATGACTGATGCGATGAGGGTATCTACGATACGTCCACTTGTAGCAGTTGTATCGTTCCTTATCTGTTTGTTTTCGTTGGTACAGATTGAATAATTATACAGAATTCTACATTGTAAAAATAATGTGGACGACGAAGAAATCGATGAAGTTATGTAAAATATAAATAAAGCACTATGGTCCCACTACTCCTCTGACTTCAGAGCTCGATAAAAAGTTATGACGCGTTATCGATATAGGACCTTCGGGGCTACTAATGTGCGAAGTTCGATGCAAATCGATTATGGATAATTTCATAGACGTTTTATACATAGTCCATTGTCTGTATTCTGCATTTTACTGGTCTTTGTACTTAGCATTTTTATTAATCTTTCACTTCGGGAATCGACAATAATATACAACTATATTAAATGCGATTGTAGATTGTATGCACTTTCGGCTCAAATAATTAATTCGACACATTGAAACAATTAAAAATACGCATTTACTTTTTAACTTGTAATTCTTGGAATTGACAATAATGTACAACTATATTAAATGCGATTGTAGATTTTATGCACTTTCGGCTCAAACAATTAATTCGACACATTGAAACGATTAAAAATACGCATTTACTTTTT